>JARHVA010002390.1:1680000-1840000 GCA_037957365.1 Torreya grandis | reverse complement strand
TAAAAATTCCTAATAAATCCATATAACTCATTAAATGCCCCTTTTTTGACTTCAAAATGACTAAAAGGACTAAAATGACTAAGGACCAAGGCTAGTAAAACATTAAATGACATTAATTGACTTATAAAACACCTTGTGACATATATATTAGACCATTAAAACACATAAAAGTAAATTTTTTACCTATAGAGGTCCTATTTTGACCTAAAATTCAAATTTGGTTAACACTTACATAGTTGACTACCAGCTCTGAGTCACCAAATACTTTTATCTATTTTACATTATTATTTAGCACAAACTATAGTCCCAGAATTAGAGATTCATACTCATCTCTATTTTTAGTACATGTAAATTGTAATCTATAAGCTACCAAGAACTTCTTACCTTGATGATTAATCAACTCAATTCTTATGCGCGTTCCTTGCTTAGACCTAACTCCATCAAAATGCATAGTCCATAGCTAATTCAAACCTTCAAGTTCTATGATGAGATATTTCATTCTTAGATCTTTATCAATTCTAATCTAGTTCACAACTCCTATCCATGGTAGCTAGATATGAGATAAGTCTATGGAAAGATATCCATTGAATCTTTTGGACCAATCTCTACTCAACAACAGTCCATATCCTTTTGGTATGTCCACTACCAAAATATCGATGGTCATCTATAATCTTTATTCAGATGCTACTTGAATGTGTATGTTATTCAGTTCTCCAACTACTAGCACTACCCTTTTATCTAGTTGAGAGACCAATCTCTTTAAAAGACTTGGAGTGAGACTAAGATTCTTATATATAGAGGTAGGCATGATAGTTTTAGATGATCTAGAATCAACTAAATAATTATGAATGTTCTTATCGAATGCCCTGATGGTCAATAGAAATGATGGCACTTTAGGCTTGATCTTTTAAATGGCATTGGCATCATGAAATTTTTCTTTGTCCATAGTCACTTTAGTTATTTTCATAAGGGATTTATAGTAATGGACTTCCACAATAGCTCATTTTATTTAGTGATCTAGGCTAACTCATGAAGAATTATATTTGCCTTAATCTTCTTCATATCTTCCATGATGTTGTAACCACTTTTACTCAGTTTTTCCTTTCTTGGTGGCTAATCATTCCCATTTGGAGGGGGTGTATTATTATTAACTTTGGGATTTAGAGGAATCACCATGGTATTTGGAGGAGTTGAGGTGGTAAGTGGCTATTTGTTCTTTAAGTTGTATGCACCTCTTTGGAATTGATGGAAAGTATGAACTTCATCTGGATTATCCTTTGGTTCATTATCATCTTCACCTAGGAAGGATAACTCATGAGTTTTGAAGAAAATTTCTATGTTATAATATCCAAGAGCTTGATGGGTTTTTGATTTATTATTCATCTAATCCTATCTAGTTACCTTCCTTTGAAAGATCTTGAATGTTGTATAGAACTCAACACAATCGAGCTCTCCATGTTGGGGTATATTATGTATTTTGCACCAATTAGGGAGAGTTTCTTTAACAATGTTTATTTTTATGATATTTATAAGATGATACATATTTTTAGGCCTATTGAATGGTCTCTTATACCTCTAGAATCTAGTGTTCTGGTTTCTAGTTAGTGTGTTGGCATTGCCCATCTTTCATTGCATATTCAAGAGATCAACTCAAATTTTAAACCATATTTTGAATATAATCAAATTAAACTTTTATGTAATTTGTACCTTATATAACTTCCATGGAAATTGAAGATACATGTTGGTTCTATTGATAACTATTATGTGTGACATGATTTTTCAAGTAACCAAAATTTAGCTACATCATCTATGTCAATGTAGGCAGTGTGTACAATTGATTCTGATTATATGTTGGAACATTTTGATTTATGTGTGGTATATAATTAAGTGATATAAATCTATTATTGATATTAGGTGCCCCAAACATTTTTGGTTTGAGTTTCCTATCAATATTAATATCCTCTTTGAATGATAACACCAAAGTATCGGTAGCAGGTGTTCTTCTCAAGAACATGATGGTGATAAGGTCCAGGGAATTTGTGTACATATTTAATGGTAATGTTGGTTTTGGTTTATACATTGGCATCAAATAATTGTACATCTTCTTCCATATTGTGTTGAAATCATGGATGGGATCATTAAGCTCCCTCTTTATACTGGTGAAGTGTTGGTATACCAATCCAGTGTTGGTATACCAATCCAAGATTGGTGACCTATCTAAACTATGTAAGAAAATCCATTTGACATTCCTCCCAATTGGTGATGGAATTTTACATTAAATTTAAGTACCAATCATAATTAATATCCATTAAATTAAAATGGAATAATCATCATGCAACATCTTCATAAACTATATTCATTAACCTTAAAGTAACTTTAATATATTTGATATGTTCTTCTACAATCCTTGGTCCTAAAGGAGAAACAGATGGAAAATACTTTTTAGGATTCTAGGGCAAATCATGCATGTCTCCTAGGATGGCAATGGTAGATATAACTAACCAAATATATTGATGAGCCATTGGTTGATTAACAAGTAAAGGGTTCCTTATGAGTAAGGAGTTCCCAATTGGAGGGGGATTATTCTAAACTAGGGCTATTAACATTGCTCTAGGTCTCCTATGACTTATCAAGGGAAACATGAATAAACCAATATGGGAATTAGATCGGGTCACTCTCTTGGGTGACTCTAGTATAACTCTATGTATATAATAACCTCTATTATTAGGTGGTTCAAGTCCCTCCTAGTTTTAGTGGAATACTATTGATGTGGGTTTTATGCACACTATAATTGAATGAGGTAGCCTCTAATGTTTTAAGATCTCAATGGATGTGAACTCCACTATAGGGCATGATTTTTAGGTATGTAGTGTATTTCAGCCTATTGATGGAATAGGGGTAGGGCATGTAGGTTATAGATAAGGTTTTTTAGATGAAGGTGTGGCCTTCTAATAGAATGAATATTTTATGTGAGTTGGATGGGTGGTTGGTTTCTAGTCTAAAGTGGGTAGGTCTTGATAACAAACTCAAAAATGAGGGTAAGGTAGGGTAGAAAATAAAGATCTATGGTTATTGGGAATCACTTATGTGGTTGGTTTTTGAACAAACCTATGCTTTTTAAAACCTTTGCCTATTTATAAAAACAATAACATACATACAGTCAGACATGTATAAAAAGTCTAAAGAAACAAAGATGTAGGGAATTCACAAGACTTAAACAAAGGTTGATCCTTTAGGGTAGCTACTGCACACCTTGAATCAGGAGATTATGGCTTGATAAAATGAATTACTTGAGGTATCTATTATAAACACACAAAATAAAGCATAAGTACACATTCATAAAAAAGATTCAATAAACTTGACTAACTTAATCAATATATCCACTAATCTTTCAAGTCCCTCCTTCTAGTGTCAATGGAATACTATTGATGTGGGTTTTATGCACACTATAATTGAATGAGGTAGCCTCTAATGTTTTAAGATCTCAATGGATGTGAACTCCACTATAGGGCATGATTTTTAGGTATGCAGTGTATTTCAGCCTATTGATGGAATAGGGGTAGGGCATGTAGGTTATAGATAAGGTTTTTTAGATGAAGGTGTGGCCTTCTAATAGAATGAATATTTTATGTGAGTTGGATGGGTGGTTGGTTTCTAGTCTAAAGTGGGTAGGTCTTGATAACAAACTCAAAAATGAGGGTAAGGTAGGGTAGAAAATAAAGATCTATGGTTATTGGGAATCACTTATGTGGTTGGTTTTTGAACAAACCTATGCTTTTTAAAACCTTTGCCTATTTATAAAAATAATAACATACATACAGTCAGACATATATAAGAAGTCTAAAGAAACAAAGATGCAGGGAATTCACAAGACTTAAACAAAGGTTGGTCCTTTAGGGTAGCTACTGCACACCTTGAATCAGGAGATTATGGCTTGATAAAATGAATTACTTGAGGTATCTATTATAAACACACAAAATAAAGCATAAGTACACATTCATAAAAAAGATTCAATCAACTTGACTAACTTAATCAATATATCCACTAATCTTTCAAGTCCCTCCTTCTAGTGTCAGTGGAATACTATTGATGTGGGTTTTATGCACACTATAATTGAATAAGGTAGCCTCTAATGTTTTAAGATCTCAATGGATGTGAACTCCACTATAGGGCATGATTTTTAGGTATGCAGTGTATTTCAGCCTATTTATGGAATAGGGGTAGGGCATGTAGGTTATAGATAAGGTTTTTTAGATGAAGGTGTGGCCTTCTAATAGAATGAATATTTTATGTGAGTTGGATGGGTGGTTTGTTTCTAGTCTAAAGTGGGTATGTCTTGATAACAAACTCAAAAATGAGGGTAAGGTAGGGTAGAAAAGAAAGATCCATGGTTATTTTGAATCACTTATGTGGTTTTTTTTGAACAAACCTATGCTTTCTAAAACCTATGCCTATTTATAACAACAATAACATACATACAGTTAGACATGTATAAGAAGTCTAAAGAAACAAAGATGTAGGGAATTCACAAGACTTAAACAAAGGTTGGTCCTTTTACGGTAGCTACTACACACCTTGAATCAGGAGATTATGGCTTGAGAAAATGAATTACTTGAGGTATCTATTGCAAACACACAAAATAAAGCATAAGTACACATTCATAAAAAATATTCAATCAACTTGACTAACTTAATCAATATATCCACTAATCTTTCAATAGCTATTGCACATCTAAGATTAGTATAACAATCAAAAAATCAAGAATCTATTCACAATTATATCACACTAAATATTATTGAAACACACAACCATGGAAATAATAAATAATTGTATGGAATTGGAAAGAAAATAATCAAAACACTTCACTGATGATCAAAATTGCTTCTTTACTTTGTATTCCAAAATATTATGACAAAAAAATAATTTGGCAATAATATTTTGTGTGTGTGTGTGTGTGTGTGTGTGTGTGTGTGTGTGTGTGTGTGTGTGTGTGTGTGTGTGTGTGTGTGTGTGTGTGTGTATACATACATATATATATATACATACATACATACATACATATATATATATATATATATATATATACTTTTGGGAAGGGGTCACCTCATCCTCCAAGTTCATGCAAAGTAGACAAGTTTTAGTTAGAACATGCAGTTCTAAATGCGGTCTAAAAACTATCTAAAAGAGAACTAAAAGTTAATAATAAATAAACTAATTTTTTTTAAAATTATACAATGTGTGCATGTAAAAAAAAATAAAGTCAAATTTTACAATTAGCCACTCAAAATCTAAGTACATCAGCCATTACAAAATTACACATACATAAAATCTTAGCCTATCAAGGCTTTCTCATTTGGAGTGATACATGTACCTTGGTTGGCGTAGAAGTCATTTTGGTAGTTAAATATATAGTAGCATCACCAAAAACCTGATTATTCTTTTATTTTTTATCCTCATAAAAATTTTGTGCCACTCCATGTTGCTTTTGTATAATGTCTAAATTTAGTAGTGATGGCTGATGGATTCTTTTGGTCTATCCAAGGAGCTTCACATGCTCATCTTTGGTTATTTTAAATTTAATCTTGAAGATTTCAAATTTAGTCACCTTTTTTTAGGCTTGATTAATTATGACTCAATTTCTTAAAGTGTCAAACCTTGTAAGCTCTTCTTAAACTCATCAGTCACTTCTTAGATAAGTTTATCAAAATTAATCTTACTAATTAACATACCAATGGAGTCTTTAACTTTGGATAACTTTAGATCATGAAAAAATTTAGGAACTTGAGTCTCTTGTGCTTAATATCTAGGGATTAAAGCCCTAATATTTTGAAATCAATCCTTTGCCTCTTCTTACCAAATGACTACTAGATTTAAGACATTGGATGCCTTTAGAATAGTCATAAGGTCGAGATGACTATATAACGAGTTGCCTATATAGACAACTAACATATTAATTTTGGCACTATCATTTCTCAAGGAATTGAAAAATTGATTAGTTTGGCTCACATGAGTGGCCATCTCAACATTCATAAACTCCATGGCATCCAAGGAGTATAACATCTTGAAGCTACCTCCTGAACTTTAGCTTCTATACCATGATTATAGTGAAATTTGGGTAAAGGAAATGATCCCCTTTCTTATCCAAGTTCTTCATAATATTTTTTCCAATTTGAGGTATGGGTGAGTTGTGAATGGATTGTCAAAATTGAGGATAGACATCCTTAGATATTCTCACCATATGCTTGGTATAGTAGTAGGCATGCATGAACTAGTAATGATAGCATATTATGTTATTCTCATAGTTTATGGCCATAACCCATAATTCACCAAGATACTTATAACATGTACCCATGACTACATCCAAAAAGTAGGACATCATGTAGAAATCTTTAGAGGGCATGGGATGCTTGTCTTTATGAATAATCTACTCCCTCAACCAAAGGCTTATTATCTCACCTAAAGAATATGTGACATCATGTGTAAGCATCATATATATTAATAGAACCCAATCTAAATTAACAAAATGAATGTTGCTCATACTATATAATCTATTGATAAGATCTATAACAATGCAAATCTCCATATTGAATCTATCAATTGGGATTGATCTTTTCAACTTCCTTCCTTTCCATGTGATGGTGTTGTTTGGAAGTAGCCACAATGATAGTAATTTCTCCATTGAAGTCTCTACATTAAACTGTACCAATGTTTACTTGTCAAAGTAGGCATCATGTATACTCAAAGATAGGAATATCTATAAATCTACTCTTGAAATTCATGTGACTACCATACTATTATTAAAATGATGTAAGAAATCATCTTGTGTTATCTTCCCTAAAAAGAATAGGTCCCTTAGGAGGTCAATGCACAACATTACTTATAGCTTACCTAAAGAAAAGTATAATCTTTGGCATTTTAATTCCAATAATTCCTTAAAGAACAACCTATCCACTAGTGTCATATCATCTCTGAGTGAAAACATGTCTATTAATTCAATGACATCCTATAATGTTGAATAATTCTAATATTTGTTTCCAAACACTACAACATCGAATAATGTGTTCATAAATTATATGGAGTCCTTAATTGAATATGGGGATGGTGGATGGGTACCTCTAAATGTCATTTATGTATATTCCATTGATGTGTACTATGTGTTGCTTCTTCTATGAACTATGTATGCTTGTGAAAATAACTCAACTCTAGCTTAGTCGATGTTTTACTCATAATACTCTTGAAGTGGGAATTAGGGTTCTTCATCATTGTAAGAAAGTATAGGACTTAAAATGAAATTTATCTTGAATTCAATGGTATATTTTCAATCACAATATATCACCTATATAGAATCCTACATTGAATATCAGTTCATGTGACATAAATGTGTAATGTTTACTTATATTTTATTTCCCTATATAATTCAAACTTGTTAGCTCATGTTAGTAGGGGGTATTTTAAATTATTGATAGGAAATATTTTTACTTTTATTTTGTAAAATTATGGTTATACTAGTAATACTCTCAATAATAAGGCACTTAGGGTCTACATCAGAAAAAATGCTTTTGGGTCAATGTCCATAGACTAATTCCTTCAGAGGGATTGTTTCAAACAAAATGTCCAAAAAATTTCCTTAAAGAATTCATCTAGGCAAAAGTCTCGAGATAATTATTTTTAAGGGATATTCAAAGGTCTAGAGGTCACTTTAAATTTCCCTAAAGGGTAATTTTGATCTAAAGGGTCCACTTCGTAGGGCATTTTATCCATGACAAAGATCCTAAAGGGTCTACTTCATGAAGGTCAAAGGGCACTTTTGATTTCCCTAAAGGGTAATTTCATATAGCTAAGGGTCATTTCAAAATTCCTAAAGGGTAGGTTACACAAAAACTAGAGGGTATGTGCCTTGGGTCCTAAGGGTGTTTTGGTAGGAAAAAAGGGGTTGCGATGATTATTCTGAAGGGTAAGTGACCACTTTAAAAAAAGGGTCAAAGTCTTGTGATAGAAATATTGAACGGTATGTTCATGTCAAAGGTTCAAATACAAAAAGGACAAAGGGCACTTTCCATAGGACAAAGGGATCAAAAAGGATATCCTGAAAGATAAGTCTCAAAGGGTAAAGGGTTTAGGGAAAAAGTCTTGAAGGGTCATTTGCATAAAACCCAAAGGGTATGTGCCACAAAAGAGGTGGTAAAAAAGGGTAAAGTGGTTGATTTAGGAAAGTTAAAATGATTAAGGGATAAAGTACATTTTTAGAAAGGATAAAGGGTTAGTTTATTAAAGGGTATGTGGAAAGGATTCAAAGGTTCTACTTCATGGCAAAACTTATCTGAAGGGTCTACTTTATAGGGGCTAAAAGGCACTTTTTATTTTTTTAAAGGGTACTTTCATACAATTAAGGGTCATTTTAAAAGTTATAAAGGGTAGGTTTGATATTTTCAAAGGGATAATTTTCTGGGGAATTTATTTTAGGCAAAATGTAAGTAGTCCAAAATGTTGTAAGGCAAAGATCTCGTTGACAGAATTTTTTTGAGGGAATTGTTTCAAAAAAAATGTCCACAATAATTTCCTTAAAAACATAAGGATTTTTGAATAGTAAGCCTAAAATAAAATATTCAAAAGAACAATAAAAACATAAAACCTAAAAGGACAATTTGTATAAGGGCTAAAATATTTAGCCTCAAAATATAAACCTAAAGAATAGTCTCTGTAGAACAAAAGTTAGTCTCGTGAAACACAATGCCAATATCATCCTTCCAAAAGTGAAATGCCTTAGATTTTATAGATTTTGCATAAACATATGATAAAAGGGCCTCAATATTAAGACCAAAATATGAAAAAAGTGAGTCCCCATTTCTCCTTAAAGAAAAGGGGGATGTGGGGTACAACAAGTCAGAAACCTAAAATTGGATCTATATTTTTAAATGGGGATCACTAAATTAAAAAAATCACTATAAAAAAATTGAGAAACAATATTAAATAAATAACACATGCCATTTCCTTGTTCATTATAGTTCATTTCTCAGGATGATAGTCTTGAAGATAGAGTTGAATCCCATCCGCATGTCTATTGCCTTGAAAACCAAGGGTATGTTGGAGATTTAGTATTTACTATGGTAAATTAGTTAATAATATATTATTATTAATTAGCAATAATATATATTAGGAGTTTATTTTACATGAGGTTGGAGTGAATCACCCAACTCATTTTTATAGGATATTGTGCTATATTCTAGGGGATTTAGCGATTAGTGAGATTCCTAGAATAAAGTAAATACTTGCCTATATATTTGTGTAAATGGTTTTATTATTATAATACAATAGAATAATATTATTATTGTGTGTTGAATTATTTTTTTGTGTGCATGAATCCATTTCTCCATTTCATGAATTAAACCTATGTTAAATCTTTTATAATACCTATTAGTGGTATCAAAGCATTTCATTTTTATTTGAATCCATGATAAGAGTCCTATGAGTGAATAAAATAAATCAGTGCAATGGCAATCCATAGCTAGTTCTGCTCAACCTACTTAAAAATACCATAACCTGATCTATTCATATTTACACACATCTTAAACCCAATTTACTCACCACATTATACTATCCTTCATTCACATAGAATCAATATGTTTTCCATATCCATAACTCTTCTAGTATGAGACTTCTGATAGAATCATAAAATTGTAAATCCATGTGCTTTACATCTGGCTAGTATTACCACAAATTAGTTTTATAGTATCCCCAAGTGAAACCTTATGCATCTAACTCATGTAATGCAAACATGGTTGATTCCTCTCCTAGATGTTGCAAAAAGTGAATTCTACATGTAGCAACAATAAGGAATTACTTTATTTAGTGTACTTCTTTAATAGTTTGTAGATCTCTCCATGTCATTCTAAATCCTAAGTCAATATAGAATTTTTCATAAATTATCAATCCTGCTAGCACACTTTGAGTCATTCAATCCATTTTTATTTCCAATACATTATTTTAGCCTAGAAATTCATGATGCCAAGTTATATTGAAATCTCTATGTGTACTCTGATTTAAATGCTGTGAGTATTTAAAGTTGCCATGTAGTTTCATGTTTTCATAGTATTTATTTTTTGGTATTTATAGAGATGCAATATCAAGATTTAGAAGTATTTGAAGTCTTTTGATTGTGTTGATATTTAGACATCTATTCTAGTATAGTTTTCTTATGTTATATTGATCCATGTAATGTATCCATTTGATAGTGTATGGGTATGCCAATCCATTTAAGATATATGTTTAGAATTATTTAGTGATAAGTCAAGTCTTTTAGGTATAAATTTTAATTTCTTGCATTCAATACATTATTATAAACTCAAAATTAGGTTATATTTTTCTATGTAATTATAGTTATTTATTCAAATTTCCAAGTGTGTTTATAGTATTTAAAATTGATCAATTATTTGATTAATATAAGTAGTAGTTTTTTAGGTGTCTTATTAAAGGTTTTATGTCATAATTTTAAAATTTTCAAAAATTTAAATTATGTCAAATTAGTCATAAGCATATAGTAATTAGATTTTTGTGTGATTATGAATTTAGTCAAGTTCATGTCAAAAGAGTCATTTTCAAGAGTGTGTCAAAATTGTCAAAGTCAAAATTTCCTCCTTGTAATAGATGCAATTTTGGGTGACCTCAACAACCAATTTATAATTAATATGCCCAAATTATGGAGGGTGGGGGGGGTATTATCTTTAAAAATGACATGCAGAGGTTGAGATTAAAATCTTTATCGACTGAATAAACAAGGTTCCTATTTTAGTGGTTGGAGGAAATAGAGGAAGGAGGTCATTCAGGCCACTTATCAGCCACTAGTGATGGGGCCACTTCTACTTTAGTGGCATGTGATTTCATTTGTGTGGATTTTAGTTTTTTTAGTATGTTGTAAAATAAGAACATATGAGTATTCATGTTCACTTGTGTATATTCCCCATGTAACCCCTTTTTGTAGAAACATTGTAGAATGTTGATCAAAATGTATTTTATCAATCATGATGTGAAAGTTTTTGGTAAACCTGTGAAAAGCAATTATGAAATATTATTGGTAAACCTATAAAACCAATTGATTAATGTTTTTGGTATAGCTGGGGTAAACTATCAGTGAGTTGATCATGAACACATAAAGGTAGCATGCTACAATCAAAGAACGGGATATGTTTTATCATGTAGAAACTAGGGGGAATATTGGAGATTTTTTACTTACTATGGTAAATTAGTTAATAATATATTATTTTTATGTAAAAATAATATATATTAGGAGTTTTTTGTAGGTGAGTTTGAAGTGAATCACCCAACTCACTATTATAGGATATTTCAAGATATTCTAGAGGATTGAGTAGTTAGTGAGATTACTAAAATATAGGAAATACTTGCTTATGTATTTTGTGTAAATGGTTTTATTATTATAATTCATTAGAATAATATTATTATTGTGTGTTATATTAGTATTTTTATGTGCATGACTCCATTTCTCAATTTCATGAGTTAAACATGTGTTACAACTTTTCTAATACCTATTAGGGCAATAAATGAGGTTTAATTAAAAAATGATTTTTACGCCCATATCAAAATTCCATTTTGTTTCATTCAAATAATAATAACCAATAAAATAAAAATTTACTTATAGATTTGAAGATATTTACTCAAGCCTGGTATAATTGTTCCTTGATCTAGAACCTAAGTTTTTTCCTCCCTTTTTCTTCCTTTTTGGTGTATGCATTTTATTCACCCTTTTTCCTTCCTTATTATCTCCTCCATCTCCCATGCATTATTTTCCATGATCCCCATAACTCCTATAAATTTTTTGAGCTATCCAACATGTAACTCCCTTCATTAATGCTTCACTCCCACTACTATATTCATTAAACTTGTAGTTCCTTTTACATATCCAGGTATATAAACCATATAGTCTCCCTTACTCCATGATGATTTCAACCCTAAAATATAAATTATCTCTCCAAACCCTAACCCATTCATTTTTTTCCATTTTCTAAATTTACAAAATGGGTTACAATAATGAAGTGTCATGAAGCTTCTAGCAATCTATAATTTTTTTATTCATCCTCTAAAGTATGAAAAAAAAATTCATGAGTCAAAACTCTAAAGTGTCAATTAAAATATTTTACCTTAGGGAGGGGGGTATTTTACCCCTAATTACCTCTTAATTCATTAAATTCCAACCATGCTTCAAAATATTTTTATTTCTATATGACCTTGTCATTAAAATGGTACAACCATACAAAATCAACAATAAGACAAGTAATCCTTTCAACCCAAGTACTTAGAAATTTATGAAATATTATGCATATGCAACCAAATGAGATAATCATATACCCTAACTTGTTACAAGTTATATCTATAAGTTTAGTATAACCAAACATACAACTAAATATATTTATAAACATGATATGATCAAATAATATGATCCAGATTTATTAACACACTATGTTTTCTACAAAGTGAAAATCAATGAGGAGAATCATATAACAATAGTAATTAACACATGTATGAAATTATGTGATCAAGGCAAAAAATGTTTAGAATATTAAATTCAAGCATCATAGATTTCATTCTAGATATATAATAGTGGTGTGCACATGTCCTTTTTATTTATCTATATCAATCCCCATTGTCTATAATTAGTCCCCACTCTCTGATGATACTCTCCCTTTGTATTATTAGTGAGGGAAGAAATATCCTATATCAACCTCATCAAAAAAACTAGTTGTTATCTCATATCATGATAATAATCAACATATAATCATAACAAACTAATATATACAAGTAATCGATAAAAATCATGATCAAGAGCATAATAAAATATATGCAATTGTTATCTAAAAGTAATATATCTATAAAAAACCAACATATACAATATTAGATCACAAATAAAGAATAGATATACCAATGATCAACACACAATCCACTAATTAATGGTTAAATATCCATAATGGAAAACCAAATGTGACACTATTTATATATGTCTTTATTATGATTCAAAACAAATAGCCAAGTGTAACATATTCTAATCTTAAAAATGCCATCCCAAAGAAAGGCATGTAAAATCTAATATATACATGAACAGGCCAAACACTACCTTAATTTCTAACTCAACCCAATAATGGGTAGTTACAAAAATTCATTTATATTTGGAGAAGGTGGTTGGATGTGTTTGTTTCACTAAAAAATATGAAGGTATGCCCATACCTTGTAGTTAGAAGCCAAACCATCATCTTTGATCATTAGTTTATTACTTTAGAATCCACCATCCCATTCATTTTTGTCCATTTTTCATTTTATCATTAGTTTAGATCCATCTCATGTATATTCTTTGTTACCTAATATAGACCTTGACTTGATGCATTTTTCCTTGTGCTTCATGATTCAAAAATGATCCTTTATGTTTTAATAATTCAAGCTTGTATTTTCTATGTTATGGTTTGAATAAGGATTTAGACTCCTTGATAAGCACATGCATCCAAATCAATGGCTCAAATTGAAATATGAACCTTGTAAGATCAAATGAAATGGTCAATTATAAATTAAAGAGAGGACAAGGAAAAAGCATTAAAATAATTGAATCATGAATATAAATAATTTAAACCAAATGTGAGAAATAAATGAAAGATTTTTTTATTTTAGACATACAAATTCACATTAATCATATTTTTATTCAAACATAGACCTTTCTATATGCATAAAACTAATACAAAACCATCATTAATTCATATCAAGTATCTGTCAATTTTGATGTTTGGGACAACTATAAATTTTAAGCCCACTAAATACCATGTGGAACATCCTTATTGGCCTATAGGTTCAAGGTTTATGGTTTGGTGATGGTTAGATGCTAAAAAATTTAAGCTTAAGGGAATTTCAATTTCATCAAGGTTCCAAGTGGTAGTCCTTTGTCAAACTGGGTCTTTGGTCTAAAAACATGAAAAGGCACCATGCAGCATCACCATGGTGAGTTTGGCCCTTTAGATTTACAATATAATTATTTTCATTTCCATTTTACCAAGATCCCAAGAAGTTGGCATGTGGTGGCATATTGGGCTCTTAGGACCATAGGAGTATTAGCCCCTTCCCTGAGTCTCCTATTGGCTTGAGTTCCTATGCTCCCAAAAAGTTTCCACATGGTGAATTTACAAGCCCTCAAGGAATTAGAGCCTTTATAATTTTGATTAATTATTCACCACCTAGGTTATTAAGATCATGCCATGTGACATGAACTCAAATCTTGGGGGCATTAAAAATACTTAGAAACTTATTGAATTGGCTAGGGACTTTGAATTGATTTGATGGAAACCTATGGAAAGGTTTGGGGGAAATCAAAAAAATCAAGGCCCAAATTTGGAACAAAGAAAAATAGATAAGGTATCGAGCTTGGATTTTGATGACATGGTATACTCAACTTAATTATCTTAGACTTAGTGTATTTTAATCTCACTTGACTCGACTCAATAGACTATGATCTTGGAAGATCTTGACTCAGGTAACTTGAGTGAGTCAAGCTTGAGGGAATTGGTATCAATGGATAAGGGCTCGACCAAGTTGATCTCAGCACAACCTAGAAATCAAGTTTAATTCTAAAGGCTAATACTAGATGTGTTATTCAAATAATAAAACAAACCAAGACCTATCATATTAAATTTGATTCAATAGCCTAGTTTTGTAATTGAAAAGGTCTTAACTCAAGATTTATCCATTCACAAAGGTGAAAAATCCCCACTCCTAAGAAACTCTTCAAACATAGAAGGTCCCTTATACCAAATTTGGAAACATTATAATCAATAAAGAAAAAGAGGATCCCTACTTTCAAACTAAAAATGGAGCATGTTATGCAAGAAATAATAAATGGTGACTCTTGTTGGGATATACTCCTGAGTATCTTGAGAATTAATAATCTCAAGTTCTCATTCAAACATAAACATTAGCTATAAGCAATAATCCAATGAAAAATAAAAACTTAAAGCATAAAATTTTGGTCCAACACATGACATACTAAGTTTTAATTCTGCCTAAGGACCATCATTGTGTGAGCTATGTTATTAATTATATTATTTTTCATGTATACATAATAAATAAAATTTTCCAAATTACAAGAACTTCTAAAAAAAGATAAATTTTATAATTTTTCATGTGGGGAATGGAATGGGTATTGCTCTACTTCTACCTAGACATTCATATCCCCACTAGATATACATGTGGTCCCTTCTAAAGGCCTTATTCCATTTCTAACTAGGCTAGAAAACCTGTGATGGAGGTTTCTAAGATCACCCTTTTGAGGATATTTTAATTTTTTTTCATTTTACTTCAATTTATTTTGAGAGATATGTTACTTTTCCATCTGTGGAGGATTAGCAAACATGCCATAGTTAAAAAAAAAAGTCAAAAAGCTCATTATAAATAATATAATTGTAATTAAATCAATGTTACATTACTTATTTAGATATTTTATTTATTAAATTTGATGGTCTTTAAAAAATAAAAGTGTGTACAATATTTATGAATTATATAACACCTCAGTCTTGTACACATGTAAAAATTAGAACTCAGTTGTTCTTCTTAGTTCTAGACTTTTTTTATTTCTAAAAGTCTTGCATCTGCTCTATTTTATGTCCCTTGACCTATTTATTGATATGACTAGTCTTATATTGATGGCCTAGACCTTATATCTTTCCCAAAATTCTTAAAATATGTTTATCTTATGCCCCTAAAAGGTTTTCACTTATGCCTATTTTATAACTACCATGACACAACCATTAGTCATAGACCCCTACATTGACACTAGTGTCCTACCCTGACATAAGTGTCTAGTTCCCTAAATTCATATAATTTCAAAATGAAATGTATCCTAATGGTCTAATTAACTTATTTAATGTGAGATATTTATTAATAGGAGTGGTATTTATTCATAATCACTCATCATTAATTCCTCACCTAACATTCACACCAAAGAAAATTCAAAGATCATTAATTTGAGTGAATCTTCCCTATTTATTATTATTTATATATCATTCATATGGATTACACATTTATAGGTATGAAGTACTGAAGGAGAAACCCAATAGCCTAATTTTCCAAGTTACAAACTAGGTCAATGTTGTACTTTATTTTCACATATTTCACCCTTATGCACACATAAACCAACACATTAGGGGAGAACTATATCAGTTTGATTCCCTCTTTGAAGTATTGGATGTGTAGGTATAACACCCATTTATAGAGGGGTATTTGGGGTTAGCTCAACACTATGAAGTTAAAGAACAAGGATTTTGCCATTTCATGAGGAGTGATAGTCCATGACCCAAATCTGAATACATAAGAGCAAATTTAATGATAAACCCATAAGCATCCAAGTGGTGACATCCTTTTATAGTAGGTATTATGGATAGGACACCTATGTCTATTTTATAAAATAGAATCAATTATAACATCCAAGACTAATGCTAGTGTATGTGGCTCTAAAGGAATCTCAAATTTGGTGATTATTCTATAATCATCTTCTAGTTTTATTTCTTCATGTTGTAGATCCAAAATTGTGTTATCATCAAAAAAATCAAAGTGCATTATTTATTTTTCATTTCCATATCTAGCACGGTTATACTTTCTATTTTTATCCTATCTCAATTTAATAAATTTAGCATATGTTGTATCTATGTTTAGCATTTAATTATCTTGTTGTAGATCTAATGATCACCTTTGTGTATTGTCATTTATATATTCTTAACCCTATCTACTTACTAGGATCCACATCCAAATTAGGTTTAAAAATTTGGTGAACCTAACTCATGTAATTGAATTTTTCTTGTATTCCTAGGGTTTTTAATTTTATAAGGTTTCAAATTAATGTCTTTTTTATTTATTTTGTGCATTATGTTATAAGCAACCTAAGCATATTCCTAAATTAGGTGGTGTGCCTATTTAACGTATTGAGGTTCCTCTCCTACCACCTAATATGTATCAAACTAATGAATAGACTAATCCTATAGTCTATAATGATGCACATGTTGATAATGAGTAGAATATTGATGATGTGGTTATAACAAAAAAAATTGATAATGAAAACCATGAATCCAATGATAAAAATTCACATGAATAAATAGATCAAGATCAAGTAAAATATCCTAATTTTTTTTGAGATCACTTCCATTAAAACATTGAGGACCTTGATGATATCCTCAAATCTATATTAAAAATAAAAAAATCAGAAGGTTTAGATGAAACATCAATCCCCTTGGATACTTCATCTATTCCTACATCTAGTGGGGTCATGGGTTATGTTTTTAAACCTTTATTTCTTGAAAAAAAAAATACTATTGTTACATCTTCTATGGAATTACTAACAAATTCAACTCAAATACCAGTTTTTATGTCTATGCAAACCATGTTTACATCCCCTTTGGTGAATAATCAACTTGATAATCTAAATCCCAAAGGGTATACAATTCAAGCTCTCATTTAAGTTATAAATATCTTGGATAACAAGGTTCCAAAAATTGAATCAATGGATTTAACTTATACTAATATTATTTATTTGAAATATGCGTTACATAATCCACTTACACCTTATATATTAGTACACCCCTTACCAACCAATTTTATTTCACCTAAGTTCACATTTTATGATGGCAAGGGTGATCTTGAACAACATCTTTGATCTTTTTATGTGGCATGCCTTGACTATGCCTCCAATGATAAAATTTTGACCAAATTTTTCCCAAGAAACCTCTTTAATCTATAAAATAATTCAATCCTCTTTTAGATAATTTTTTGGCACACTTTTCCTTTAAATTTTTTGAAAAGATTTCATATGCTGAGATTGCCAAAATCAAATAAGGAACAAATGAACCTATCAATGAATATGTCTTAAAGTACAAGACAATGTTGGATAAAATGATTAATATTATGGTAGATAAATATTTATAAGACATATTCAAGCAAACTTTGATTCCTCTTTTACATGATTCCATTATTTTAGATAAGTTCAAATATTTTGATGACTTATGCCATATTATATGAGACCAATAAATGAAGCTTATTTCATTGAATAAGCTAAAGTATGTATCAAACACACCGATTAAATCTACATCCAGTACCAAGATTACAATCAAACCAAGTTATGAGGTAAACCTTCCTAATCCTAAAAAGGAAGCAACCACCATGGTTAATGTAGTGTCAAAAAAATATAAGTAGATTATTTTATCTAATGCACTAAGGGCAAAGTTAATATATCTTCATTACTCCTATAGTTAATAAAGTGTAGGTTCATATCCATCCCTCATCTTATAGAGGTTGATATGAGTTGGCATCTACCCAAATGATATGATGTGAATTCTTTTTGTTATTATCATCAAGGACAAAGTCATTCTATGAATATATACTTTACCTTGAAGCATAAGATCCAAGACCTCATTGATGACCAAAATATTACATTTAATAATCTTCCCAAGGAATCAAGTTTACAACCTAGTGATCACTAGAAATAAAAAATATTTAACAATCCTTTACAATATCATTCTAAGAAGGAAATATAAGTGTAAATGGAATATAATTCATGTCCTTCTTAATCACATTATTATCACCAATTAGATGGGATTATTGGTACCTATACATGACATACACCTCCTATGGTTCATAGACCTTATATTAATTTCAATGAAAATTAGGTTAAGTATGATGAAGTTGATATTCATTATTCATCCATTCAAACATTCCTTGATCACCAGATTATACACAATGATATGATTGAGAATGGTGCAAGAAAAAATGTTTGCACTATGACATTACATATTCATGTAGGTTATACTCATAAAAAATTGCATCCTTCTACTTGATCAGTTAGAGAATTCAATGGGGCATCATATGGTTATTAGAGATATTAAATTACCTTTATAGTTCAGTCCTACACATGTGGTTATTACCTTTTCAGTTATACCTTCCATAGGAATCTTGGATATATTATTTGGAAGACCTTCTATCCAACACATTCTACAATTCATGGGTGTGTTAAATACATTCATGCCAATAAATTAATTATATTTTATATAATTTCATATGATCATCCTCTTGAACAATAAAAATTTACACCTAGGTATCTAATTATCAAACCTACTAAGGTCAATCCACCAAAAAAGGGTAAGAAATAGTTAATCCCCTTTACTATATAGCTAGTAATTGAGAGACCATTACATCAAAGACATATAGTGTATTCCATGAAATCACCATCTTCTATTATGCACCATATTAAAACATCCATAGCACCTAAACATGTTTTTACTATTTTTATTTCAAAAAAACCATAGAGCACATAGGCATAAGTTCCATGAACACATATTCCTTCTATCATTACTTCATGACTTTAAAATCCTATTATAAATACATAGCGCATCTCAAATATTATAATGACATATATTGAACCTATACATGCTCCTTGGTAGTACCATCAATTCCCTTCACTAGGTTTTTAGTGAGGAGATACCTATGACCATCCTTTGGATGAGTTCATAGGATGATCTTTCCTATTTATATATTTCAATATATATAAACTTAAAAACTCCAAAAATATTTTTTAGAATAGAAGTGTTTTATTGGATCCTTGTCATATGTGTTAGTTCCATATTTATGGATGGCATGTTAGTTACTTCTACATATACTTGTGTGTCACACTTTTATTTGAGTGTGATACAAGTATACATAGAACCATGATCTATTTATATTTCAGATTTTGGGATTTCCCTCTACTCATGCCATGTGGACATTTGGGTAATATTATTCTTTGATGTTGATACTCACAAGTTATATGTTTCAATGATCATATTTAATTATCATGTTTGATATTATATGTACTTACACATGCATTTATCCATGATTAAATATTTCACATAGTACTTGATATGTTATGTACTTGAAATTTTTCATTAACACATTTGATCCTTGAGATTATGATATTTTGTTATGGTTACTTAATATTTCCTTTATGTACTTCCTTGAGTGTCTTACCTTGATATTATCTTTATTTTTTGATCATTTATATATGTTCTTTGCTCTACATCCCCCATGCCTATGTGTGCTTTATTTAGCATTTGAATATGTTGCTAATTTTATATATACATTTGAACATGTAATTATTTCTTTTTTGTACATATGAATAAGTCATGTTTCTTTTATTTTGTGGAATTTAAGCATACCCCTTATTTGTGGTCTCCTTGGACCATTATCTTTGACTTAATTTTGAGTGATCATGTGTGTCTGCTTGTTTGATTATTGAGCTTGTCTTATTTATATGTATATGTTTTCCTGATATTTATCATGAATCTTAATACTTCATGTGATCACATTATTATATGTGCTTCAATGCTACATTTACCTATACATGGTCTTATATATGGTACATGGTTCTATTCATAGATTATTTAGTTGTCTTCTCCTTTTGAGGTGAAGAAACTATAATTTCTTGTCTTTCCTAACCTCAAAGGAGGAGCATGTCATTGGGGAAATATCATAAATGAATTATCTCTAAATTTTTAATAATTTTAAAATTCAATGGGGGAATGGTTTGGAAGAATGTTCTCCACACTTATTTAGTATTTGGCACACACATATAAAATGGAGGCATGTTTTGGAAACATGTCCTCCACAGTGGCACTTATATCAGTTTTTAGATTTATCCATATATAGTGGGAGAATGTTATGGTATAATGTTACCCACACTTGTGAAAAATTCCAAATTGGCCAAAGCACATAGTCATATGACTCAGATACACATTTGTGGTAGAATTCAATACATTGGTACCATTGTTATAAATAGTTTTAACATGAGACATATCTAAGGTGCATATACTACACAATGTGCACATGATATTCCAAAATCCAAATCAATTTGATATTTCAAAAATCTTCTATGCAACATCATCACCCATTATGTTTTACTATTATAGATTGTATTGAGCCAATCTTTTGTACTAGTTGGTTCACTTTTGGTATGGTTGAGGTGATTAAATCACTCAATCTTGCCAAGTTTAAAGGTTGGATTTAATTACATAATATAGCCTCACTAAATATATGGTATGGGTTGAATTTTTTAAATCATTCTTACCAAGGTGCAAATATGATTGGGTTGCCCAGTTAAGCTAATCTCAACTATTAGGTGGAAACTCATATTTTCTCTAAGGTTGGGGGCATGTGCCTTCTAATCTCTATCTATCTATATTTAGATATATTTTTCATAATATTATTTTTAAATATTTACAATGATACATATTTTCAAATCAACTTGCCAATAAGTAAGGTAGTTACATCTAAACAAATTTGTACTCCTAAACCTTGCTCTTTTAATTTTAATCTTTTCAATGATTTCAATTTAAGATTATGTGCACTAATTATATATTATAACATTCTTTAGGTCATTCACCAACAAAGCACTAAATTTGGGATCACACAAAGGTAAGGTGTATTATACACACCCAGGTATGCATTTATTCTCCTTTAAACTAGAAATTTCATTACTAAATTGGGGGTAGGGGGAATGTAGATTATATTTATGAATTATATAACACCTCAATCTTGTAAACTTGGAAAACACATACCTTGGTTATTCCTCTTAGTTATGGACCTTTTCCATTTTTAAAAGTATCACATTTACTCTATCTTATGCCTCTTAGATTATCCACTAGTTTTTATAGTCTTATGTTGATGACCCAAGCCTTGTATCTTAGCCAAAATGCTTAAAATATTCTTATCTTATGCCCCTAAATTTTTTGATCATGTACTTATTTTCTAACTAGCATTACATAGCATTAGTCCTAGACCCCTATGTTAGCACTAGTGTCTTACCCTAACATATGTGTCTAGTGCCCTAAACTCATCTAATTTTCAAATTAAATGTATCATAATGGTCATATTAAGTGATTTAATATTATATACTTATTGATAGGTGGTATATATTCATAATCATTCTTCACCTAACATTCATAACAAAGAGCATTTAAAGAAAATTCACTTCAACAAAGCTTCCCTATTTATTCTTATTTATATATCAATCATATGGACTACACATATACAAGTATGACTTACTGAAGGAGCAACTCAAGAGCCATATTTTCCAAGTTACAAGCTAGGTCACTACTATTCTTTATTTCCACATATTTCACCCTTGTGCACACATAAACCAACACACCAGGGAAAAAATACATCAATTTGAGGCCCACTTCAAAATAGTGGCTATATAGGCAACACAAATTTATAGATGGATATTTGGGGTTAGCTCAACACCATGAGCCCACTAACCCATTTTTACTACTGTCACTATGAATATGAAGATCTAGGGTTTTATCATTTCATGATGATCAATAGTCCATGACCTAGATTTGAATACACTAAAGTGAAGGTAAAGATAACCCAAAAGCATAGATTGGGTTACATCCTTTTCTATAATTTATTCTATATAGGAAACCTACATCCAATTTATACAATAGCATTGATTCTAATATCCAAGGCTAACACTAGTGTATGTGGATTTAGAGACACTTAATACAAAATTTGGTGATTCTTCTAGAATCTTGATCTAGTATACTTTCTACCTATTCTAGATCTATAACTATGTTAACATTTTAACTAAATAGGTACATTATTTCTTTGTCCTTTCCATATTTATCATAGTTATACTTTATATTTTTATCCTATATTAGTTTAATAAATTCAACATATGTTGTATCTAATTTTAGAATTTAATTACCCTATTGTAGATCTGATTATCACCCTTACACATTATCATTTCTATATTCTTAACCCTATCTAAAAAAGTAGGATCCACATCGAATTTAAGGTGAAAAAAAGAGGCATTTATAAATTCATATGTTTTTTTTCAATTCATTGGCCTTCAACATTATAAAAATACGTGGAAAATATAATCTTTTATGCAATCATTCAAATGAGGATTTATTTATTAAGGCATAGGAGTGTCATTGGTATTTTTTATATACAACATGCCCATTTATAAAATTTTGATAAAGTCGAAGAAACCTCATGTTAAAATAATAGGTTTAACTCAAAAACCAATACCACATAATTGAACTAAGCACCACAAAGTAAAGCAAACAAATAGAAAGTAACAAAAGCAAACCTAAACTAAAACAAGGGGCATAAAGAAAAGCAAATAATAAATTTTTAGAAAACAATAAATTATTTACAAGGGGTTTCAATCCAATTCAAGCCTAGAATTAGTGTTTAATAAATTTTCCATTGTCTAAAAATGGGACATCCTCATAATTAGACACCTTAGGAAGAAAGTATTCTCTCCCAAGATTTTAGAGATCAATTAGGGACTTATCCATAAGACATATTTTTTTTTATTTTTTCCCTTTTGTTCATGAGGCTTGATGCACATAATGACAAGGTATACAACCCAAAATGTTTTTGATTTATATCATTTAAAAAAAAAATTGATAATCCCTTGGTGTATATTAAAGTGCAGCAAGGCTGCATCACATTTTTCATCCAATTGCATAAGATTAAGAGGCATGCCTCTACTTGGTCATTGGATCCCAAATAATTAGTCATAAACTACAAGGTAGGAATATTTAATTTAAATTAAAAAATTGGGTGTTGGCCATAAACTAAGTGGTATGGAAAAGTGCCTAAAGTTGTTTTAATTATAGTCCTATCATCCCACAATGTAAGATTTTAATAAATTATGCCAACTCTTAGGATTATTTTCTAGTTCCCTCTTAATTACGTTTATCAAATTATTATTAGTGGACTCAACTATTATAATTCCTTACAAAAAATAATGATAAAAGAATTTGAGGATTACCTGGTTATCATATGCCCATTCCAAGAATTGAAAAGATAATAAAGTGGTTTGATTATCACATACTAGTGCATGAGGCATACCAAATCTTGTGATGATGTGGTCCTATAGAATTTGGATAAATACATTAGTCATGCAATTATTGAGTGGTTAAGCCTCATCACAATGAGTGCTTTAGTCTATGGTTATGATAATGAATTTGTGTCTTATGGATGAATTCTCATTGATTACTCCCATGAAATCAATTCCCCACTTTGTAAATAATTGATCTTCAACTAATGGTAATAGAGGCATTATTGGGATACATTATTTATGTGTATCTATTTGACATATATGGAAATTTATAACATGTAAATGTGTATCTTTGAATAGATGTAACCAATAATAGCCTGATCTCAATAATTTTTGGAGGTGGTATTACGTGAACCATGCCCAATCTCATATTTCCACGAAAATAATTAATCATGATATCTAATTCCTCTTTATTAAGGCACCTTAGATAAACTACTTATTGATTTATTTTGTAGAGCATGTTAGCTTTGATCATAAAGTGGTTTCTCTTTAATCATAATGCCCTTATCTCTGTATAATTTAAATGATCAAGGCATTCATTGTTAAGTAGATAATGGACTATGTCCTTATACCAATCATCATTGGTGATGTATTAAATCACATAGTGCTAGCAAGTGATTTATGGATATAATTATGTTATACTTTACTAAGTCTAAGTCCTCTCACAATAGTCATTAATTGAAGTTATAGGTCAAACTCTTGAAGTATAGTCATCCACTTTCCTCTTCACTCAATTCATTCTACATTAACATGAATTTAATTACTAGATTAGGCACACCACGTAATATGTAATGGCATAATTTATTGATAGACTTGATTAGTACAAAGTCATGTTTATCCATCATAGTATATTTTAACTATGCATTCCTCAAAAGGGAGATCATAAATGAAACAAGTCATTCATCTCCAACCCATTTTATTTTTGTCTAAATAGTAGAGGTCAAATTTTCTAAAGTGAAGGAGTAATTATAAAAATGGAACATGTAATTAGGGCTAATAAAAATTGGTGTGTGCACAATTTCCTCTTTTATTTGGGTGAAATATTCCTACATTTTACTTGTACACTTAATTTTAACATCTTTAATGAGCATTATATTCAATTATTTAACTATTTCTACAAATTTGAAGATGAAATTTATTATGAAGTTGATCTTGCCAAAAAATATTCATATCCTTAATTCCAATAGATGGGTGTTCTATAATAGCTTTCATTCTCCTAGGGTGTATTGATATACCCTACTCTAAAATGATGTGGCTTAATATTTTCCCTTCGATGACCCAAATATACACATCTTTGGGTTCAATGAGATCTTATGATCTTTGTATATTTGTAGTACCCTCCTTAAATCATTGACATGGTCACCTCTCCATTTGGAGAAGACTATAAAGTCATCCATGTGTACCATAATTCACTTCCCCATAATCTCTTTGAAATCTATGTGTATGTCTCTTTGAAATGTATTTCCTACATTAATTAGGATAAAAGGCATTCTCTTATAAGTGAAGGTTCCCCACTTGGTCTTGAAGGTTATTTTGATTTGATCCTCATAGATGAATACTAATTGATTATAAATTGAGTATATATCTAATAAGGACATCATTTTATCCCCACAATAATTTGTATAACTTCATTTAACTAGGGAGAGGTGTAATTATCTATTTTAGATGCCTTATTAAAATTTAAAAAAATAAAATAGAGTATGATCTCCTTATTATTATTCCTCACCAATACCAAGTTTTTAACCCTCTTTGAATGCCTAACTAGAAATATGATCCTTATTTCAAGAAATTTTTATACTTATTTAAAGATTAATGGCTCAAGTAACGAATCGACTGGACTTTGTATCAACCTAAAGTGATTGAGTTTTGGCTTCAAGGGGATTATGTTTGTGAAGATTTAGGTTTCAAAGACTTTTATATCCTTTTATGTCCATGAAATCATATCTCTAAATTATCTAAGGGCTTGTGTTATTTCCCATTTCATTTTTGTGGTATTGGCTTTGCTTATAAACACATTTTTGGATCATTTACATCACCCAAGTTATAATGATTATGTGACATGGTTTTAACAAGGGTAAAATTATTATTTTCATTTTGATAATCCATATATAATAGCCTCTTAAGTGAGACCATCCACTTGGGTATGCTTTTTGTCTTTATATTTATGGTCTCATCGTCGTATAGCATGAAGTCTTCTCAACTATCCTCATCAATAATATGACTAGAAAATACCTCTGCATTGGTGATGAATTATATAATATGTTGGTCATCATTAAAAAATTAAAAAATCATGATATTATCAAGGAATAATTGAGTGTAAACCAAATCTACTGAGAATGTTATCATTGTTTAATTAGATATGGGTTTAAGAGTACTTGCACCAGTGGATAGTTCATTTTTTCTGTAGCTATTTTGTCTAAGCAGAGTCTTGATGTTGAATACATCAAAATCATATATTAGGATCTAGAACTCAGTGATTTACTTTTAAAAATGATTATCATTGCATGAATATTAGTTCCTTACTTGGTTGACCACTAATTCTAAGTCACCTAGTACTCTAATGTTCTTCACTTTCTTTCTCATGGTAAACATATGTTTATGGACTAATGCCTCATACTCAACCACATTATTAGTAAAAGATAATTATAGGTGGTATGCAACTAGATAATATTTCCATTTTGGATTAACAAATAATACTCTAACACCACACCTACTTTTAGAATTGGAACCATCAAATTTCAACTTATACAAGTCTTATTTCATTGCACTAGAACATGTTAGAGTTATTTGTAAGGGGAGTGTAGTTGTAACATTAACTTATTAGTGTATTTTATCATCATTGATTGAGCATATGTTATGTTTCTTGATATGTGAGGCTATTTTAGTCAAAAAAAATATTGTGGATAAGTATTCTATGTCAGAAGTAAGAATAGAGTCATCCATAGTGGTTATTTTAACTTGTGAAGATCATAACAACTATTCATTCTTGATCAAGTCATCAAATTTAAAATTCTCACATGCCAAAGCTACCTCATAAAATGAGACCTTCTCTAAGGCATAACAGATGTAATATTCATCTAAATATTCTAATTCCTCTAATGATTGATTGTGTTTTACATTAAGAATGTTAATAAAGAGGCTATCATGGGTATTTTCTTCTTTGTCTATCAAATAAACTCTTGTTTATGAATCTTCATATAAGACCTCATTTTTTTAGTTATACTTAGTAATCATATGTTCCATATTTTTTTATCACTCAATTATGATATAGTTAGGTATACCATTCCATGGTATCCACATGTGGCTAATGTTGTTTTCCATGTAACCATTGAGTGTCCTCAACTAGTCCCTACTTTATAACATTCCATAAACTTAGGGATATCCACCAATTAGATATTAATTAATTGATAAACCTTTGGGTCCAAGGAAAATTTCATGTGTATATGATTTATCTCCCCTAATATCTTCACCTCAATTTATCTAGTTGGTATAAATTTTGATTAGATTTTGTAGGCGTAAGACCCAGTGTTGGTAGATAACATATGGAAAAAAATTCCCTAAGGTACCTAAATCAACCAAGCAATTATGTAAGTTTTTGTCAAAGATTATAATTATTAGGAGAAAGAGTAGAATATCAATTTTTTCCTTCTATAAATAAATATGTGCATCATACATTTTCATATATTTTTCCCTTTATTATTAGAAAATTCTTTGAAAATCAATTCCCTCTGATTAGTCATTTATAGAAATTTAAACATATTAATGTTAGCTTTGTTTTTATTTAAATCTTCCACAATGTCATAGCTAGGTTCAGATTGTTCTTTTTGGTTCTTAGGTAAAGTATGAGCTACATAGTTATTTGGCTGAAAAATATGGTACTTCCTTTAGGTGGGGGAGGATTATTTCTTGAGTTAAATCAAGTGGAACCTAAGTGTTGCTCATAGGATTAGAGGTGGTCAAAGGAATAGTTGATTTACTTCTAATTTGATAACTATTCCCCCTTTGTAACATGTTTAAAGTGTGGATCTCATCTAAGTTTTCTTCAAGCTTATTTTCATCCTCAAATGTAAATTCTTAGGTATATAATACTAGATTGGTGTTTAGGTTCCCTCCATCTTAGTTTGGGTTTTTACCCATAATAGGCAATATTTCCATGTTATCTACTTCCTTTTGTAATATATAGATAGCTATAAACTAAGAAAAAATGGATTCTTCTTGGTCATCTATTTTATTCACTATACACCAAGTGTTTAAATCCAATTCTATGAAATTCATTGAATAAGAAGCACTATTATTATTTTTATTGTTGTTTTCAAGAGGACCAGGTATATTTACATTATTAGGTCAGGTATTTCATTATCTATTAATACATTTGAAATTGAAATTTCTACCCTAAGATAGGTTATTTACAATTTGATTTGAATTATAGGGTCCTTGTCTATGCATATTGATTACGTCATTAGACAAACATTAGACCATTTGCCTCAAATTTCCTACCTCAAGGTCTATGCCACTATTTGGTTGACTCATAGTTTGATGTTGTGGGTTTGTCACATGTACATTAGCATTTATAAATGTTGGGGTAGTAGAATATTATATTAAGGGGTTTTTTATTACAATCTTAATTATTCAATAATTATGGTGTTGCCAATGGGTTGATATTATATATAATGTATTTGCCAATACTTGTTATGGTAGTGTTATTGTAAGAAACTAGGATAAGATGATTATTAGATGCATATAAAAAATCATGGTTTGGAGGCACATAGGGCTGACCACAAGGCATGTGGTTCATTGGTGTTATGGTGTACATTGGGTTTATACTTCTATACAAGGCTTCCATGATGGGGTTTATTAATGGGGTGAATTTTTTGAGAGATTGATTAATCATGGGGATATAGTTATAAGCTCATGGTTAGCTTAAAGATGGTAAAGGACATACATTATATGCTTGGGGTACCATTTGGTGTTTTATGTTCATAGCTTTCTTATAGGCTAATGATAGGGAGATATTTTATTATTTTTTAGAATAATAGAGTTTTATTCCTAATTAAATAAGTCAGTATAAATATGGTAAATTAATAAATAATGTGCAATAATTAGGCCACTATTTTGTGTAAACAGATTGTATTTTTTCATTTTCTAAAAATAGTATTAAATAAGAGAAAATATGATTTAGCTTATTTTGAGCTATCTAGTTTAAGATAGGGTCTAAGAATTTAGGTACAAGATTGAGATAATGTCAAAAATAGGTTCTTAGACTTCATTTTTGATTGGATAGGAGTGTCAAAAGTAAGACACCCTATTGTTTGGTGCTATAGTCCCTTTTTAGTGATGTTGTCTAGGTGATCTAAGTTTTTAGGTTTTTCTAAATAGGTTTGAGTTACCCTATCAATAAAATATCGAAGCTCAAAAGTCTGTAGATCTCATTTTGTGTCTATTTTAATCTTCAAATCCCTAGGATCTCTTTATGCTTGAACATGAATGGCAACATGGGAAAGAGAGAGAAGGGGTTAGTGTGTAAAGGATATGTTGGATACACTTCACACCCTATGTGTAGGCATGTTGCCTACATACCAATACTCCAAGGATGGATCAAGCTAATGTAGTTCTTCCATTGAAGTGCTTGGTGATATTATGTATGAAAATGTAACTAGATGCAAAAATAAGTGTACTTGGAATGACTAGGGACTGGTGTAAGGGTTTGAATAAGATTGGAATAATATTGGAAGGTTGTATGCAGAGGATAGGTAAAAGTGCTTGAATGTACTTGCTTGTATTCTTGCTTCTCTCTTTTCAATGAGTGTCAACCCTTATAAATGGAATTTGAATGGCCTTTTATAATGGATTTAATGATCATGGGTTAAATGAATTTTCATTAGGCTGACATGAATTAGGATAAGGATCTCAGAAAATTATCATTAGAACCTATTTTACACTTGGATAATAGCACCATAAATAGGACACCTTGGGTTTTAGTGCTCCTATCTAAGTTAGGCACTATAGTCTAGAGGGAATGAGACCTAGGGGGATGGATCTGGGTCTAAAAGAGATGCTTGGGTCTATAAGAGTTAAGTCTAGAATAATTTGGATGATTGGGAATTAGTGGAAAAAAACCTAAAAGGGTTTTTCAAGAAAGTAGGAGGACCTATAGATTAGGTTTCTTTAGCCATACTCAATTAACCAAATTTGCATTTTATATGACTACATTTCCCCCCTTTATTCTAGTGATAAAATAAATTGAAATACTAGGATAAAGGAAAAATTAGAAAGTGTACCTAAACTTATCTACAAAGGTGAAGCCCATGAAATTTTTGTGATGTTGAGTAATGTTGGATAGTGCATAAAGAGCACCTTGTACAAGTGTGAATCTATGAAATGAAACAAAGGGTAGATCATTTCTTATTATATGTGATATAAAATAAGAACATACAAAAGTTGAGTAAAGGAAAAAAGAAGAGAAAGGAATGAATACACCTCATCAGGTATGAAAACTAATATAAAACTTGTTATGATCCTGAGTAGGGCTGAGTAATGTTAGATTATGTTGGATGATGTTATACCAAATTTTATATCATGAATGGAGCTAAGTTCTCAATTCCATATAAAGTGGCTTAAGAATACAAAGGTTAGCCCTTTGGATCCATCATCACCTACTAAGTGAAGCTAAGGAATCATGCATGTGTGAATTGATGTTTGGATTATGTGTCTAATCCCTTTAAATAGGTGGCTCAAAAATACAAAGGCTAGCTAGAACTTTGGCTCCATCATTTCCCCATGAAATGAAGCTATGAAGTGATACTAGTATAGAATAGATGTCATATGAGATGGCTCATAGAGCCCATGGATGTTCTAAAAATTTTAAAATGTGGTATGGATAGTTGAATGTATGATGGAAACTAGGCCACTCTTGACCATTCTAAAAGATAGAGATTAAGACTATATGAAATCCACTTTAAAATCAATTCACTAGACTCCTGTGAAAGCCAACTTAGGAACTTAGGTACTCATGAAGTTAAACTTATATGAAAGTTTAACTTATAAAAGATGTCAAACACTTGTAGATAGAGTAAGGAATGTAGCTGTTGAGAATGCTTGGGTAATAAACTAAACTTAGAAACAAAAGAAGACCAATGTGTCATGCACATTTCCCCCAATCACTAGTGTTTATAATATGGATTTTGATCTAAAATTTATGTCAGCTACCTAATCTGAAATTGGAAGTGAAATCCATCATGACATGCATGATACCCCCTACATCTAGATTCCTTGAGAAAATTATACTAAAACTATTGATTCAGACTGATCTAGGTGTGTCAAAACTATAGATGAGCTAAAAAATTTACTTGTTACTAGAAAACTTGGGTATTTTTTTCCTATACAAGAGTACCAAAATGAGGACACCCTTATTTTTAACACTACTATCCATTTTTTGTGTTGTTTTCCTATGCAAAAACTAGTTGTTTATCTAGAATTGTCACTTTTTTGTTTTATTTTGACTAGTTTGACCTTTAGATTCTAAACTGGGTGATCTAAATGCTACTATTTTGACATTTGAGAGTTTTGATCTATATGACAAAACCCATATTTGTTACCCCATCTTTTGAGGGTAGGAATAAGTACCCTACAATGACTACCCTCAGAAGAAGAAGCCCTATAAGTGTGTTAAGTTGGAAATATACATGATATAGTAATGATAATCAATAAGATATCTTGACATATAACAATATTTATATTAAGAGATTGTTATATCAACATGGGTATGCCTAGATAGACATAACAATGTAAATCATGTGTAATGTATTGAGATATAACTATAAATGTTAGATGTTAGTTATTAGTTATAGGGATGAAGAATGATGTCCATCATGACATCTAAGAAAGCAAGGAAAATGCATGATCTGGATCATGGCATTAAAACAACAAAAAAAGTAATCAAGAAAACAAGCACATGGAATAAGAAACAAGAAGCATATAAGGGTGGCCAAGGGGCCAAGAAAATAAGGGACATGGGTACATGTCACTCAAACTAGAAATCAAGAATACAAGGCATGTTCAAATGCCACACACACGCATAATTTAAAACAAGCAAAGATTGGCATGAGGGCCATAGGCACATAAAAGAGTACAAGAAAAGGACATTGGTAAATGTCCAAAGGTACACACACATGAGTAGAAGAGAAGGACATTGGAAAATGTCCTAAGGCACACATAAGAAACAAGACTAGGATTGGAAATGCAATCACATCTAGCAATATAAAGCAAGAAAGGAAAGCATGTAAAAACTAGAAAAGTACAATCACATCTAACTAATCAAAATAAGATTAAAATTATTTAAGACAAATTTATTACAATACTAGGTATATGTTAAGATAATACACAAGTGCTAGATACTAGTGAAATGTTGATGTAGTAATCTATGTAAGCTAGTAAGTAATGTATGTCAAAATGATAACTAGAGTGTGTGGTGTAAGAATGAAATAACCTGGATGGTGTAGTCATGTATAATATGTCACTAGTGGGAAGATGTATGTCAATGTGTGTCTCTAATGTAAAATTATAATGCCCCTTCAATGGGTAAAATGAAGAAATCAAGGAATTGTAAGTCACTACACACACTCAAATAACATTAAGTGAAGCATGGTAATGTAGATAATCAACAAACAATATCATAGAACAATAAATGTAAGTCTAACATAGTAGTATAAATGTAAAACATGGATGATGCATACAATCTAAATGTTTTTGGTGTTTTTGAATTATTTGAATTTTTTTGTATTTTTTAATTTTGTATTGTTTTATAATTTATGTATAATTAAGCAAAAGAGATTATGTACAAATAGGATAGGATAGTATGACTCAATGAGTCTCATGTGAGACTCCTTATCATGGTATCCTAAAATAAGGAGTGAAATCATGTGTGAATGTGAATCATGATGAAAATGCTAAGACTATGGATCTGAAAGCTATATATGATGTAGATGCTCTTAAATATTTTAAGTAGAAACTAACTATGGGGTCTTGATATAACTTTGAGAAGTGGATGTAACTATAGGGCTTTTAGGGACCCATCTGGAAGTAGGAAAATATCTCTAAACATGTGCTTTATGTGTAGACCCATAAGATCTCAATGAAATTGCTTTAGGTGTGAAAACGCTAGAAGATATCTATAATCCCAAAGCTATGGAGGTGTATGAACCCTATATACTAGTGATGGATGTGTCAATTTTGTCTAAATCTATAGGAAAGAAAGAACTGTAACTGGTGGGGAACTAAAACTAGTAGGGAAGTTGGTATTGGTGACTACAAAGTAGATGGCTCTAAAGTGGGTAGTGGTAACTCATATAGAATTCCACCAAATGTATTAAATTGATTATCATGAATAAATTTCATGAATCTATGAATTTTAGATGGTACTACTTAATTTTTTTGAATCCATGGATGACCAAGTACCATATCAAAAACTCATACAATAGGAAATATAGCAAAATATGTGGTCACATGTGTTGGACCAATCTATAAAATAAGTATAATCTCACCTAATGAACTCTATATGTGCCCACTAAATCTACTAATTATATCTATTAGGGTGAAATTCTACTTTAAATATCCCAAATGCTATAATAATGTAATGGTGCACATGTTTACACTAGAACCATTATAAATGAGAAGACTATGAATGGGTTGATTATGAATATGTGTTCTGATAAAGAGTATATTATAATCTAAAATATCCTCTATAATATCTTGATCTAATAAGGATATCTAAGGTCTATCTATAACTTTGAAATCATACACAATGATCATACCACTCAAAGGATGTGACTCAACTAAAGTTGACTAGTATGTAACTAGTGGTGGATGTGAATGGTGAACCCTTGATGTGTCCCCTATATCATAGTTTAAATGTTTTGTAAATGGATCTAAGAATATTTTCAAAGCTTTATCCTATTGGTTTTGCTTATGGAGGCTTAATTGAATTGCCAAGATAAAGTAGGTTGTCATCTATCAAGTCTTATATCTTATGTCTCAAACTGATGCATCTATTTGTAGTGTGGCCTAATACCCTATGGTAATCATAAAATGCCTATTGATCATATACCTTGGGAAGTGGTTTGGTTGGATCAACTTCTTAAATAAGAGGGAGAGATATGATGTTACAATCCAAAATCTACTATAAAACCATGGCTAGAGGAATTGGAAGATGTGAGAAAGTATGTCGAAGGGGTACTAATAAAACTATACACTAAGGAGTATCTAAAGATAAATTTACTATAGGTTGATTCTACCCTTTTGTATCATTGAAATTGACCTTATATGGTACTTTGTTATTACTCTTGTTAGTTGTATCTGGAATACTTGTATACTTGAGTTTGCCCATTGAAGTGAGTTTCACTTCTCTTTACTTTATTGTATGACATAATTCAATGAAGGAATAAAAATGATTTAACATTATTTATTCATGAAGTGTTGGTATAATAATATATTTGAAGAGGTCCTATAACTCTTGATCTACCATGGGATTAGTCATTTTAGCCAAGATGGTCTTATACCGAAGAACATAGTCCATGAGATGCTCATTTGATTTCTATTTTTTTTTGTGCAATTTGTGCATAATAAACCTTATCACCAATGTTGATACTAAAATGTGCTAATAACATGTTAGCTAAAGGATTTAATGCATGAATTAAATGATTTGGTAGACTATACAACTATTATAAAGCATAATCATTTAGGATCTATGAAAATAGCTTGGTAAATAAATAGTCATTTGGTACATAATCCAAGCATGATACATGAAAATATCTCAAATTTGTCTCTAGATAACCCTTTCCATCATAAATAGTAATCTTAGGTTGAAAAAAATGTTACGATAAGGATGTATAAGCAATGTGACATGCCAATAGTGTATCTAGAAGAGCAAAAGAATCCAATGCCTAAGTAGGTCTAGTGGTACCTTGCTCAAGATGTAGCACCTTGGATTTAAGAGATCTTATCTCTTTCACAAGGGATAACACATTAGGAGAGGGATGTACTAACTATAACTAGTGGCATATAGGTAGGTTAGGTTGCAATACTGGGTTGTTGAGACATAGTTGCCCCCGTAGTGTCATTTTCAACTAGTTACTTGGTGGGGATGGAAAAATAAATTTGCTTAGCCTTTTTTATTTCCATGATAGATTTAAAAATTAGTGTATGATCTTTAGGCTATTCCTTAAGTCTTTCTCTAAAGTTTTGGAGGATCAAATCTTTGTTAAGTACAACTTCATTATCAATAATGGGTGGAAGTGGATCATCAGTCCAATGTGGTGGAGAATGAGCATTGGTGTGTACATCATCTTTGTTATTTTCATACTGATATTTATTAAAATTATCCTCATTAAAATTGATGAAATTTGGATGTGTATAATCTATGACTAGAACCTGAGTTGGTTGTTTATCCATGGTATATGGCTGAGTTACATGAATCTGAGTGAATTGAGGAGGATTGCCACTTAGTTTTGTTCTTCATCTTGAGGGAAGAGATGCAAGGAACTTAGGTGGCATAAGGAAAACAACTTGGATAATAGTGTAAAATATTAGGATAATATAATCTAAACAAGGAACTAGAATATGCATAGAAAGGATACAAAACTCGTAAATATGCAAGGTGATACCTCAAGAAGCAAAATAGGAGCTAGTACATGTAACTAGGGATTTTTTAAAAAATATTTATGTAAAATACTATTAATTTTTTTAATTAATTTTAAATTTTTGAGCTAATTATGCAATATAAAAATTAGAAATTGGTTGGAAAATTAGTGGAAAATAATTGGGAGCTAGTTGATATAACTAGGGTGTCTGAGTGAATTTTTTTATTTAATTTTTAAAATTAGTATGATAAATTTTAAAATTTTATATGAGTTTATATAAAATTAATATAATTTTACTTGAAAAATCTAGGAAAATTTATAAAATATTTCTAAAATTAACAATATATTTTTCCTAGTGTTTGGAATGTGTTTGTATGCAAAAAGGACTTCGTATGTGCAAAATAGGGTTTTAAAAAAAATTATGATAATTTTGAAATTAATTTTTAGATTTATAATTTTTAAATAGGAAAAATTATGAAAATATGGAAAAAAAATTAATTACCCTAGGGTTTCTAGGGTTTTTGGTGTGAAAATTCATAGTAAGTCAGGTTCACCAAATGTTTTGTTATTTTTTAAAATAATGGAATTTTATTCCTAATTAAATAAATAGGTCTAAGTATGGTAAATTATTAAATAATATTCAATGATTATGATACTTATTTGTGTAAACAAATTTTATTTTTTCCTTTTCTAAAAATAATAATAAATAAGAGAAAATATGACTTAGCTAATTTTGAGTTGTTCGATCTGAGATAGGGTTTGAGAATTTAGGTACAGGACTGGGGCAATGTCAAAAATAGGTTCTTAAATTTCATTTTCTAATTAGATAAGAAAATTTAAAGTGGAACACCATACTATTTGTCATTGTAGTCCTTTTTCATCACTATTATCCAAATGATTTGAGTTTTTTAGGTTCTACTCAATATGTCTGTGTTACCCTATCAATGAAATATCAAATCTTAAAAGTCTACAGAGCTCACTATGTGTCTATTTTAATCTTCAAATCCCTATGATATATTTTTTCTTTAACTTTAAAGGAAACTTTTGAAAGAGAGATAATGGGTAGGTGTGTAAAGGATACGCTAGATGTACTTCACACCTCGTGTGTTAGCATGTTACCTAGATACCAATACTTTGAGGAGGGATCAAGCTAATGTAGTTTTCCCATTGAAGTGCTTGGTAAAATTGTGTATGAAAATTCAAATATATGAAAAAATATGTGTACATGGAATGACTAGGGACTAGTGTAAGGGTTTGAATAAGCTTGGAATAATATTGGAAGGCTGTATGTAGAAAATAGGAAAAAGTGCTCCAATGTACTTTTTTGTATTCTTGTTTCACTCTTTTAAATGAGTGGAAAACCTTATAAATGGAATTTTAATGGAATTTTATAAGTTATTTAATTATCATGGGTAAAATTAATTCATATTATTATAACATGAATTAGGATAAGGATCTAAGAGAAAATAATAATTAGAACCTATTTTTCACTTTGATAACAGTGCTAGAAATAAGACACCCTAGGTTTTAGTGCTCCTATCCAAGTTGGGAACTATTTTCTAGAAGTAAAGAGACCTATGGGTTGGATATGGGCCTAAAATATCTACTTGGTTTATAAGGGTCAATTCAGAAAGGATGTGGATTACTAGGAATCAATGAAAGAAAAGCCTAAAATGGTTGTGCAATCAAGTAGGAGGACCTATAGATTAGGTGTCTTTAACCATAATAAAGTAACCAAATTTCACATTTTATATGACTATAGGAGATAATTGTATTTGGGTTTATTCTAACAAACATGATGTCAAAGGATCTAGAGACCTCAAGTAGGTCTAGATGGTAGGGCCCTCTACTAATATGTAGCGGTCTTTCATCCTCTAATAAAGTTTATGAAATTAAGTATTGAACATATTCATGTGTTCATTTGGTTCTATATTAGTAGTGGTAAAATGATGGTATAAAATTTTAGGGTCAATGGGGAACCAAAAATGGTTTATAAATATGGTTTTTAGTCCATCCCAAATGGTTATAGACCTGCTAGGTAGCCCTAGGTACTAGACATTGTAGTCTCCCCTAATGAATAAGGAAATAAATTGGAGGAAACATTCTCATGTTACACATGCATTTTTATAATGGAATATTTGAATGCATTCATATTCTCTTCATCTATTTGAGTTCCTTTAACTATGAACTTAAGACAAAACTTGTCTTAGTTATTTGGAAATTTGTCTACAATCCATAGGAAATTCTCATTACACTCACCTTGGCCAAGCCATGCCATGGTATTTCCCATTCGCATAGGCTTGGGGATAATAAATGGATTGAAAAAATAAGTATTTATAGTTTTTGGTGAATTACCAACTGACTAAATGGGTATAGACTTTTCTTTTATTCTATCAACTTTCTATTTTGGTTTTCTATGATTAGTTAGTTATAATATCTCAAATTTATCCCTAGTAGAATTTGGCCAAGTGTTTATCCTCTGATTGTCTAGCTTAAGAGATATTTTATCCCATTAGAATTTAAGGTTTATAAAATATATTAGTTCAAACTTTGGATATGGCTTAGTTTGTGTTCATGGGGTGGACATCCTTATATTTCAATTAATGTTGATGGTGTTTTGACACAAAACCAATATGGTAGGGTTTTGTTAAGACTCTTTCTCTGTTGAAAGGAAGAATATCCTATAAATAACATGCTTCCCCAAGGTTCAAATGTGTAAGGTCTTGGCATTATGACCTTCAATCATTAGGTTGATGTGTAACCAATCCATTTTAAGGCGACTTTTTTAACAAAATAAATATCTATGATAGATTTAACCTAGACATTAAGGAAAAGACAAGAATTTCCTTAGATAGTACTTATAAGGCCTAGCCTTAAATGGAAATCATTGTTTCTTAAAATAAGAACCATAATTAAATAATAAATTTTATAATATATTTATCACATGCATATATTTAAAAAATCTTAAATAATGAAAAATAGAATTAAGGAACCAAGATTAGCATGCATATTTAGATTGATTTCAGCTGATATTAACTCATCATCATAAATAAAATACAAAAGAGATGGGATAAAGAGATAAAAATCCTATTGATATTGAAGATGTTCTTGTAATGTCTTATTAATCACACCCAATAGAAACTAATCCTTGGTTGAGCTATACCTAGTACAAATTCAATCCAAGTATGGTGTGATAGCCTACAAAGCTAACTAGATAAGAAGAAAATACCATGACCACCATATACATGTGTAGGAGATGGATTTAAATTCTCAATAGCCTTTAAAATATTAATATATATGTTTTGATTAATAATGTTGAGTTATTACAATAATTAAAGTGTAATTAAAAAATCTGTAGAAGCAATACTAAAATAGGAGAAAGGGAGAGATTATCCTAAAAAGTAGTAAAAATCATGAAAGTATGTTTGGTTTTATATGTCTATGTTATGATGGCACAATATCTTCTAATCCTAAAAAATGATAGATAAATAAAGGTTATAAAAAAATACTACATACATGAAGGGGTCATCCCCCTCTCTTGATTGCCAACTCAGCCGACTAACAAGGTAGTTACAAATATTCATTGTTAATTAGAGAAGGTGGTTGGATGCCTTTCATTTACTAAAAAATATGAAGGCATGCTTATGCCTTGCAGTTAGAATCCACAACATCATTTTTGATCATCATATGGTTGCTTTGGTATTGAACATCCCATTCATTATTATCCATATGCCATTTTCTCATTGGTTTAGAGCCATCTCATGTAACTTATTCATTACTACATACAAACCTTAACTTGCCCCATTTTCCTTATGCTTTGTGATTCTAAAATGATCCTTCATGTTACACTAATTCAAGCTTGTATTTTCTATGTTATAGTTTGATCGAGGGTATAAACTCCATGATGAGGACATGCATCCAAATCAATGGCTCCGATTGAATGATAAACCCTACAAGATAACATGAAATGGTCAAGCATAAATTGAATAAATGTTAAGGAAAAAGCATCAAAAATATTTAAAAATATAACTAATTTAGACAAAATTAGAGAAACAAACATTTTTTATATTTTAGACATAAATGTTCACATTAATCAGCTTTTGACTCAAACATAGGCATTTTCATATGCATAAAGAACATATGAATCCATCATTAATTTAGACTGAGCATTTATTAGTTTTGACATTTAAGATAATTGTCAATTTTAATCCCACTAAATTCCATGTGGCATGTCTTTATTGGCCTATATGTTTAAAGTTTATGATTTGATGATGGGAATATTCCCATCAAATTTAATCTTAGGGGAATGTCAACAACATTAGGGTGCCACATAGTAGTCTTTTATCAAATTGGGTCTTTTTTTTTTAAGACACAAAGTCACCATGTGGAATCACCATGATCAGATGGAACCTTTAGCTTTATACTCTAATTAATTTCATCCTCATGGTCCCAATATCTCAAAAATTCACTTGTGGCATCCTCTCAGGCTCTTAGGGCCATGGGAGTATTATCACCTTGTCTGAGTCTCCTATCAACCCAAGCTCCCAAGATTTTAGGAAGTTTCCATGTGATGATTTCTTGGGCCTTCAAGGGATTAGATATTTTAAAATTTTGATTAAATATTCTTTGGCCAAAGTTATCAAGATCATGGCATGTGACATGATATTGGAGCCTTAGGGCATTAAAATGACTTAGAAACTTTTTACACTAGCCTATGACTTTGAAAAGAACAAATGGTGACACATGGAAAGGTCTATGGGAAATTGAGAGACCTAGAGCCTAGATTTAGAACAAATAAAAATGGAAAAAGTTTTTAAATTAGATTTTAAAGACATGGTCAAATCAACTTATTAAACTCAAATTTAGCATATTTTGATCTCACTTGACTCATTTAGATAGACTAAGAGTTTGGTAGATCTTAACTCGGGTGAGTTAGGCTTGAGGGACTCAAGCTCAATAGATAATAATTGGACCAGGTTGAACTCAACACAACCCATAAATCATGTTCACCTATAAAGGTCAATGATAGATGAGCTACTCAAATAATAAAATAAACCAAAACTTAGCATATATAAATTTATTTAATATCCTAGGTTTGTAATTAAAAAGGTCTTAACTCAAGATTTTACCATTCACAAAGATGAAAAATATCTAGTCCTAATAAACTCCTCAAACATGAAAGGTACCTTAAAATAGATGTGGTAACATTCATATCAGTTAAGAAAAAGAGTGTCCCCACTTTCAACCTAAAAATGGGGCATGTTTTGCAAGCAACAACATGACTAAGTTTGATTTTATCAAGAAGAATATAGGTACTACCCAACATCCCCAATATGTGAAAATTGGTTTTAGCTACATTGAAAGTAAGAAATAAAAATTGAGGTGTCTACTGATAGAATAAAAATATGTGATCACATAGACATATGAATATTTTTGACCCTAGGGTCATCACACATACCATCTCATTATATCCAACACATAAGCCCTCTAGGAAGAGACAAAGTGAAATAAATCTAATTCTATATCCCCTTATCTAGACAAAAGTACAAAAGCTATTAGGTGTTATGATTGTCATCCCAATAAATCACTTACCTAGGTAACCAAATTAGTGTCAATCATGAATAAGAATGGATAAATTAGGCTATATGTTGACTTTATAAATTTGAATCAATCATAAAAAAAGACAACTATTTATTTCCTTCCCTAAATGAGGTAATTCAAATAGTTGGTGGATCTGACATGATATCCTTCCTATATGTATTCTCAATCTATAATGAAGTGTTATTATAAGTACAATACATAATGAAAACTACCTTCACCACCAAGTGGGGAACTTTTGCATATAAAATGAAGCCTTGTCCTAATAAATGTAGGAGAAACCTTTTAATAAGATATGGACTTTACTTTTTAGGTAATTATTGAAAAATGCATCATTATTTATATGTATGACTTAATAGTGTTTTATAAATATAGATTTGATCATGCGGACCATCTATAGATGGTATTTGATAGGTGTACAAGATATAAAGTATCACTCAATCTAAAGAAGATCATTTTTAGGGTCAACAAAGGGAAAATGTTAGGCCATGTTGTCACTAAGGATGGGATCTCTGTTGAACTTAAATGAATCTAGGCCATTTCCAAGATGACACCTCCTAACATCAAAAAAGAGTGGAAATCTTTATTTGGTAAGATAAAAATTTAAATAAATTCATTTATGGATTTTCATAGATTGTCAATTCATTGAATTCCATGTTAAAGCAAAGGTGCCAAAATAGAATGGACAATAGAAGCCAAGAAATATTTCCAAGACATCAAAACTACCATTACTTAAGTTTTAGTTTTGATCATCTAGGATTTCACTAAATATTTATACATTTATTCATTTTATTTAGAACACACTATATCTAATATACTCATACATAATATAGATGAAAATGAACATCTAATTTCCTTCATTATCACTAACTTGAAATATGTAGAGTTGAAATAGTCCATTATGGATAAACATATATATGAATTGATTAAAATTATGAAGAATTTTAGGAACTATATTCTAAGGAATAAGATATATTCCATCATTCTTGACTGAACATTCAAGCTCACACTCAACTAGAATGAATAGGGTGAAAGAAGAGGCAAGTGGATGACATAATTATAGGATTTTGATCTTGAAATTAGACCATTCAATATGGTGAGAGGTCAATAAATCATCTATATCATGATATAGAAAGATCCAAAAATTTGTATTTAACAAATAAATGAGACTCAAGTAGCTAGTGGTGAATGCTATGCTCAAATCATCCACTATTTACTCATATGTACATGTCCCTGTGAGCTAAACAAAGAGTAAATATGATCCCTAAGGCTAAAATCAACCCATTATATGATAACTAATGGATTCATTTACTATAATAACTATGAAGGCATCTACTTGAGGTGTGTTTCAATAGAAGAAGATGTAGACATCTTAAACAATATGCATTAGAAGATAGGTAGTTGGCATCCATCAGGCAATGTAATAGACCATAAAATTTTTAGGATGGGATACTACTAGCCTATGATCTTCAAAGATGCACATAACCATTTTATATCTTACCATGAGTGTTAGGTGTTTGGTAAAACTAAATTGAATGCTTCCATGTCACTACATCTAGTCATGGAAGGATGTCTTTTTGCTCAATGGTGTCTTAACTTCATTAGGGTGATAAACCCAAATTATTTAGCAAGCCACAAGTTTGTCTTAACAACTAATGTCTATCACATTATATGGATAGAAGCTGTGGCCACTAATATTTCCATAGTACTAGATGTTATCAAATTTATAGAAGAGAACATACTAATTAGGTTTGGTACTCCAATCTCATCAATTTGTGATAATGGTCTAGCTTTCCAATCTATTAAATTTAATGAATGGGCCTACAATAACCAAATCACCATAAAATTATCTTATAATTATTATTCATAATGTAATGGATTGGTTTAATCTACAAACAAAACTTTGATGGATGCCATCAAGAAGTTAACACAAGATAAATTAAGATAATGTCACCTTCTATAGAAGTGTACACTATGGGAAGACAAATGAGACACAAGAAAGCCCTCAAAGGTTCACCTTTTATACTAGTGTATGGAAAATAGTCAATTTTTTCCATCACCCTTAAAATCCTAATGTACTAATTCATGGAAGAATATATGGTGGAAGATGAAGTAATCCGGTCAAGATTACTTGATATAGTTCAAATGGGAGATGCACAAACTGAAGCACTGTATATCTTCAGTAAACACCAAGATATTTTCAAAATGTGGTTTGAAAAAAGGTGTAATATCAATGCCTTAAGTATGTTAGACTTTATAAATTTAAGGGATAAAGCACATAATAAAAAGGGATAGCCTGATAATTTCACTCGTTTATGGATTAGGCCATTTCAAATATCTGAGATACTAGGTAATAATGCCTTCCCCTTAAAGGACTTCAAGGTGAGGACCTCACATTTATAGTCATTGGATATTTTTTGAAACATTATTTCATATTTTCTCTAATTGGAGATGCTTTTAAATGATTGTAAGTGAAGATGTAGATGTAGGACTAGAATAGATTTCCTAATTTATAGGCTAGTCTTCTCTACTTTCTAGAATATATTTCTTTATTTTTAGGTTTATCTTTCTTATTTTTATCGATTAATGTTTCTTGTTTTTTAAATTTTACTTTGGGTATATTAGTTGTTATGATTTATATATTAGTTTTCCTAAAATTTCAAAATAAACTAGCTAATTCCCTAGGTTAGAAGTACAAAATACTTGCCAAAAAAGGCAACAATGTAAAAGAAAGCATAATCAGTATTCACATGGATTTATTTTGACAATACTTGAGCTTATAGGATTGAAGTATGTGTTATGAATAAATTAATTTATACTCAAAATGAGTGAGTTTTATAGACATTTTGGAATTTACTCTGATATACTCATGTAAATTTAAGGAAGACTTTTCATTTCCAAAGATCGACTGCACTATTGCATGTTAAAATGTGGATGGGAGATATTAAACATAGAAATAGATACACACTAGTAGGGACGTGTTTATTAAATTAAATTTTATTATATTTACACCTAGCCAATGGTTATTCCCAACCCTTCTTATATCTATGTTAAAAAAAAATCATCATGCAAACTTAAAGAAGATGGGTGTTTCAAGTAATCTCTACTGGGGCTATGGACACCTGGATATAAGTAAAGTAAATCTTCGAGTGAAATTAGAGGTATCTCTTTTAAGGATATGGATACATGGATTAGTATATTACATGGGGAAAGGGGATTTATTTTCTAGGGATTGTTTTACTTGTTCTTTTCTTTCTAGAGCTAAAATTCTATTATGATGCATTACTAAGATTTTGGGTTCTCAAATACTTAATAGTATTTCCTTTTTAATATTACATTTATTTTTCCCTAACACACACACACACACACCCCATTTTCTAAATTATAAGGGGACACACTATTGTTTGAATATCCTTATTCAAGGACCTATAAGCCTTAGTCATCCATGATATTGATATTGATATGCATAAGTCTAAATTAGTCATTATCTAAATTTACAAAAAAATTAATTATGAAAATCAAAGCTTGGACATTGATTTTGATTTATTTTAAAATTTAGGTTTTTATAATTCTTCTTGAAAATTGGCTCTATGATTTATGGACTAATGAGACTAATGTGTCATGTCTTACTATTTATTTGATTTTCATGTGTTCTCATGACTATTGATAAAGTCTTACAAATTATTCACATCTGTTCTACACCTTCATTATGATTCCAAAAACTCTCTAAACTCCAAAATTAGGACAAGTGATAGAATCATGTCAACTAGTAGAGTCCTTCACCCTTCACAAAAATCCTAACTATTCCAAAAAGTCCATGCTTCAGATCTTGACATATGGTATATACACATAATATTTTTAACATTTATCAATTACTAATGCTTTATCTCTTGCAATAACTTGTTGAGTCTCAATCTCTCTAAGTGCATGTCTTAAAGGGTGTATTGATAAAGGGGTGGGTAGACCATTGGTGCTTTAAAATATTTTTGTTCCCTATACCACTACTTAAAATCAATTCAAATCCCTCCTATACATTTCCATAAGATTTTAAACCTTAATTAAACATTCCTCTAATAAATTCACCACCCAAAATATCCCCTACCTAAGTGAAAACATTTTTTTACCATTCTCCAAACATAGACAAATGGATCGACCATGCTCTAGGAATTGAGCATGTTATGGTAAGTCATCCCAATAAAATTAGTTTAGGGCTTAACTTCTCTATTTCCTAAACAAATAGGTTGACTAGGTGAACTGTGTCAGCTAAAAATTAATAAGGGTTTAGGTTTAGATCTAGCTATATAAACACATCATTCTCCCCATTTTTAAAGAGAGAGAGAGAATCATTCATTTTCACATCTGCTTATCCACCATTCTAATTGGGGAGTCATTTCTTAGGGTTTCATACTTCCTTTGGAGATAAGAATCTTGTCTTGTGGGAAAAGTATTTTGGATGCATAGGATAAGTTTTTTATCCTAGAGATTACTTATCTTTATTATCCTTACAAACCACAATAACCTCTTGAAAAATACCATTAGCCAAGGGAGAGATTGAGGTGATAGGTTCATCTTCAAGGTAAGTATTCCTAACTCTTTCTCATCTTTTATTAGTAGGTAGATTTGTTTGTATTGGCTTATAAATGTATCTATCTCTCCATGTTTCATATTACCTCTACGTTGACTTGAGTAGAGTTCTTATTTTCATGACTATTTTTATGTTTATTATCCCCAATTTGTGCCACAATATTTCATGAGCACTAGATTAGATTTTACTTTAATTTTTTAGAAACCACAGGACCTAATTATGGTTATTATGTGGTATTACTCAACTAGAGGATTTGGATACCTCTCTAATGATATTTTATGGTAATATGCTCCTTATTTAGATATAGTGGATCCATATTGGTCATGAACCTATTTTTCTAAATGTACCAACAAGTGGAAGGGCTAATTTATTTATCTTCTCTAATCTAGGATTGATTTATAGATTAACTTCACTTTTCCTTGTATACATTTTGGTGAACCCGACATGAAACTATCCCTTATAGGTTTTCTTTCACACTTTTATTTATTATAAATTATTATTTATTCCATTTTTACATCACTAGATTGAATCTATCCACTCATTCTAACATTTTTTTCATAGGTTTAACATAGTTGATCTGATCAACTTTATTTGGCTTTGTGTAGGTCATCTTCAAATACAAGTAACTAGATCAATCTACTAGACTTAGCTTGATTTTTCACGTATAGTTTTTTGGACTCATTAAAACAATTCAACTCTATTATTAGGTTAAAATTATTCATCTAGATAGGAAAGTATAAACACAAAAAAATTAGCATCATTAAAATCATCAGGTTCATTCTCACTAGCTTAGTCATTTTTTTTCCTTCATTTTTGTCCTATTTTTAATAGTTTTTAGTCTATAAGATTGTAACCCTATATTAAACTAATTTAATTGGATCAATTTAGTTATAAATTTGATTATTACCCAAGAGACTTAGTTGACTTGTTTGACTATGTTTCTTTGGCCTTTTCTTTAAAAGATAGAATCGACCTAGTTGATTATATTTTATATTATTTACATACTTGATCGACTAGATCAAACCCATAATCTTCAAGCAAATGAATTAACTCACATTTATATTAATTAATATTTAATTTTGATGTTTGCTTATTTATAGTAGTTCACATAGACTAAATAGGAAGGTTCAACTTATCAATTTAGTCACACTGCATTTTATTTTATTCACACACTTCCAAACCAAAAAATATCAAAAGTATTAAATAAATTCTGCCCAAAGTCTACCTACTTGAATTTAATCACCAAGGGGGAAGTCAACTCAATTTTTCATCTAAGTATAAATAAGTGGTTAATGGTATATATTGGAAAAGTACCCAACACCCTTATCACTACATGATTATGAAGTGAGGGGGTATGCCCAAATACCAAGCTAGTACCATCACCAATATAAATCCCTTTTAGCCTTAACAACCTTACACCATATTTACCTTACCTTTCTAGTTCCTTTTTAGAGCCAAACACCCTATCAAATTTATTCTTAAATTTATAATTTAAAACATTATGAAATGACCATATAGATTAGAATTTATGCAACTAAAAAAGGGGTAAAAATTTATTGAAAAAATTGGAAAATAGGAGGATTACAAACCCATATCCTACTCAAGAAGTTGAGCCAGGGTAAGGGCAAGACCAACAGGAAGCATCATCCACTCTAGAATACACCAGTTCGGCCCATTCTCTAAGGCCCATTTAGCTAAGCCATTAGCCACTCCATTCCACTCATGAGGAATGTGCTTAAAGGAAATAGACACAAAAGATACAGTAATCTGATGAATCTGCTTAATCATCATAGCCAGCTGCCAATAAACATTATCAAATTTACCATTATTCACCAAGTTAATAATCACTTGCAAGTCAGACTCATAGATAACACTAGAATAGCCCTGAGTATAGCAGATTTGAGTCACCTCAAGGATCGCCAAAGCCTCCATCAAATTGTTGGTGTGGTGGCCCTTGTAAATGGAGAACAAAAAACAAATCAAGCCATTATTGTCTCTACCTAAGCTACCTATTCCAGCTGCCCTAGGATTACCTTTGGAGGATCCATCAACATTAACTTTAATGCACCCCTCTAAGGGAGGAGTCCAACACCCCAAATGGCTAATTGGAGGAAATCATGACTTGGTCCTATACGTGGCCTGCGTATCAAGAGGAATGGAGGCTACTACTGGCAAGACAAGGTATAACCACTTCAAAATCATTGCCTCAGCTAGGTTCTGAACCGTCGTATGGTCACATTTGGCCTGAATGGTTTCTTGAATTGCATTTCAGACTTTCACCTAGACTTCCCTAAGGCCAGAATAGGATGCTTGAAAAGTCCTTCTATTTCTCTCTATCTAGATATTCCAAAGAATAAAAGCAAGACCAATTGCCCACATAGTCTGTAGTATAGATGCCTTGGCAGGGGGTCGACCCAAGCGCTGCCAGAATTCTACCAAGGAGGATACATGCCAATAGGGGCAATCCCATGCTTCCCACCATAGATGCCATAATCTCCTAGTAAAGGAACATTGGAAGAAAAGGTGTGCCCCATTCTCTTCACTGCTATAGAAAAGTAAACAAATTGAAGGACCATAATAGCCTCTTCTACAAAGATTATCCCAAGTCAAACATCTGTTGTAGGTGAGAGTCTAGAGAAAGAAGTTGCATTTCAGCCAAGCAACAGAGTTCTAAATTTTATTTCCCCATAAGAAATCCACTTCCCCAAGACATTTCTTAGTAAGCACCTGATAGCCCAAAGAAATCAAGTACTGTCCACTGGAGTCACCTCCCCAAGCTAGGCCATCACTCTCCCTCAAGGAACTATAGCCTCTAGCAGCAAGGATCTAAGAAAGCTCCAGCCGATTCTCCACAGTCCCTCCTAGTGGCCAGTCCATCTCATTCTTACATTTATAAGCAATAATAGTCCCCAAATTATAAGCTTCTTTGTAATGCTCCACTATGGTCCATCCAGCAATGAGAAAGGAGTCACACAGGCACTGCAAATGGGGATGAGAGGTAAGGAGGGGGGAGCTCCGTTCCAAGAATTTTCCCAAAAAAGTGCCTCTGAACCATTGTTACAAATCCAAAAAAGGCTGGGTTGCACCAACTGAGCTCTAAGTTTGAGGGTGTTCCACACCACAAAGCCTCTTCCCTCAATAGGCATCCTGGGAATCTTCGACGGGTTAACCCCTGGGAAATACTTTGAAGACAAGATACAGGCCCTAAGGTGGGATTGGTTGGTGTACCATCACCAATACAATTTAGCCGTGAGAGATTGATGAGAAAGAATGGTAGATCTTAGACCAAGACCTCCATCCTTCTTTGGTTGGCAAATAGTGTTCCAATTAACAAGACTCCATTTTGAGTGCCTTAGATTGCTGCTCCATAGAAATTGCCGAGAAAGAGCACCATATTCTTTGAGAAAATACATCAGGGCTACCTAGACCATACTATGATAAATGGGCAATGCTTGAATAATGGATTGTAAAAGGGTCACCCTCCCTACAGTTTTAAGCCAATGGTGGGTCCAATGATTCACTCTCTGCCTTAGTTTATCTAGAACATTCTGCCAAAAGAGCCTGGGCTGCCTGCCAACCATAATGGGAATCCCCAAGTAAGTTATCAGGAGAGGCTACATCTAGAATCTAAAAATAGCTACAATCCTTTGCTAGATAGCCTCAAGAGTATTGAAGAAAAAAATGGAGGATTTGTGGTCATTAATTTTCTGACCAGAAGCTGTTAAGTAACAGTCCAAGGTGCTCCTAAAAACCTGTGCTTCCCTAATCTGGGCTTGCCCAGCTAGGATGGTGTCATCCACAAATTGGAGGTGATTCAGCTTAGCTATCCCATGTCCCCATTGCCATCCCTGAATCAAGTGTTGGGAGGCCAAAAATTTAATAAGATGGCCTAGCCCTTCAACAAGGATAATGAACAAGTATGGAGAAATCAGATCCCCTTGGTGGGGTCCTCTAGAAGCCCCAAACAATCTGGAAGGCACCCCATTAATGAGGACCAAATAAGAGGGTGTAGTAACACAACTAAGCACCCATTGTACCTAGTCTTGACCAAAGCCAAATGCCAAAAGGATTTTCTAAAAAAATCTCCAATCAGCACTATCATAGGCCTTAACCAAGTCAAGCTTTATAAACATAGCCCTCTCTTGAGAATTATACATAGAGTGGATTACTTCTGAAGTAATCACCACTCCATCTAGAATTTGCTTTCCTACAACAAAGCCCCCTATTCCTCTGAGATGATCATGGGGAGCCAAAATTTGAGTAGCTCTGCAATGAGCTTGGTGATAATTTTGTAGATCATATTGCAGAGTACAATGGGCCTGAAATGATCCATCTGATTAGCCTATTTCTCTTTCAAGATTAGCACCAGGAAAGTAGCATTGAGCACTCTAAGCATTTCTTTGTTAAGGAAAGACTCTTGCACTACTTCCATGAGGTCTTGGCTGATGATACTCTATAACTCTTGAAAAAACTCAACTGGGAAACCATCTAGGCTAGGCACTTTTCCTCTGCACATGCTAAATACCACTTTTCCTACTTCTAACTTATCAATCGATTTCAGCAATGCTTCATTCATCTCTAGCATGATAAGAGGAGGTATGCAAGCTAGGACCTCATTCTCCTCTAGTTCGGCAATAAGAGCTATGCCAAAAAGGAGTTCAAAATAAAAATAGATAGCTTCCTCAGATATAGCAAGTGAGGAAGTGATGCGGGTTCCATTCGATGTCACAAGAGAAGTTATATAATTCTTGTTACGACGTGCTTGGATCGACTTGTGGAAGAATGTTGTGTTCCTATCACCCTCCTAGAGCTAGTCAATACGTGCCTTCTACTTCCAAAAGATCTCTTCCCGTAGTTCCCATTCTGATAGGTCTTTCAAAGCCACAAATTTAGCCTTATGTAGATCATCTATCAAACCAAAGTCACAAATTTGTCTAGTAATGATGTCCAGCCTCTCTTGCGCCCTTTTCTTCATTGCATGGAGATTGCCAAAGTTGTTTATGTTCCAATCCTATAGCTTTTGCTTCACAAACTGAAGCTTCTTGGCAAAGGAGAACATGGCTATGCCATATGCGGGCTGCCCTTTCTCCACCTGTGGGTCATAAGGCTATGGAGAGCAGAATCTCAAAGCCACATAAGCTAAAACTTAAAAGGAGGTCTCTTGGGCCTGATAATAAAATAGGTTATGAGCTTGATGGGCTAATGATCAGACCCATTCCAATCCAGTATTTTGAAAGCTAGAGAGAAAGCACTAGAAAGCCAAAAACAAGACACTAAGAATCTATCTAAACACTCAAAAATAACATCCTTACCTGATCTTTTGTTGTTCCAGGTGAAGAGCCCATTAATGGGCTTAACATCTGCTAGGCACAGCCGGTCAATATTATGTCTAAGAAGCTCAAACAAAGGATCTAACCATGCCATCCCTCCCCTTTTCTCCTCTAGGCTAAGAACAACATTAAAATCTCCATCTATGATCCAAGGCAGGTAAGGAAAACAACTTTGCACATATCATAAATGATCCCAGAGCTTGAGCTACCCAGAGATATTGCCAAGTGCATACACATTGGTAACTAAGATCAGCTCACCTGACTCAGGGGAGGATGCAATCATAGAAAGTGCTGAGAGACTAGCCATCTAGTGAAGAGGTGTGACCTTCCCCATATCCCAATAGATTGCCAATCCTCCAGCACTTCCTAAGGCTCCCACACACTGGCATTGCCCCCAGCTCCAAAACTTAGACATATAACTGAGCATTGCATCAACAGAGAGCTTGGTCTCTTGAATGCAAAGGATGTCTAGAGAATGCTCTACAACCAACTTCTGCATAGCTCTTTTTCTAGGGATACTATGCAATCCCCTTACATTTCATGATATCACTATCATTGGGTGGATTGGGTGAAGTGTGCATCCAGGGTCTTAATTGCCCCTAATTCAACCAATAAATCTCCTGTGCATTGGATTTTCTTGTGATCCTTCTTGCATCCCACTCTAGAAGGGGTGGTGAAGGAGACTTTCTTGAAAGGTCTTTGCATTAAGCCCAATGCTGATAATGATCCCTTCTCTTTCTAAGAGATCTCTATGTCCTTAACCAATTCTACCCACCTAATATCCTTGTCTTACTGAGCTGAAAGGACTATCAATGCCCCCTCTTTTGGTGTAGGCTCAATCTCCCAATTCAACTGGATCACCATGTCTTGGGACTCATTGGGGAAAGAGCTCTTCTCTTCACCCTCAGAAGGTCCTCCTAGCTCCTCTAGAGGAATGCCATCCTCAATGGCCATGCTATCTAAGGTTTCAAAGTGGTTGAAACCCAACTCTTGGGGCCGATCCTGGTTCCTATGCTTTTGCCCACGTCCCCTCACATGATGCTAGACTTGGGTGAAGCCTTCATTATCAAGACCATTAAAATTAGGCTGGCATTGATTCAAAATGACCAAATTCAGTTGGGATTTCCCATTTGATGCATTGCTTGGGGCATGATTTGAAGAGCCCTTTTCGATCGAATGGCCAGCCTCTTTACCTCCATTGGACTCCATCCCGATGAATCTCACAGCCTGGGGGCATTGACGGTGCAAGTGGCTATAAACATGGCAAATTTTACACTAAAAAGTGATGGCTTCATAATCAATTTGTTGGACCCAGGATGAGCCTCCCAGGCAGATTTCCATAGCATCTGGAAGGGGGTTATTCAAATCCATTTCAACACAAATTCGAGCAAAGGAAATGAGATTTCTGTCAAGAGATTGGTGTGCAATAGCAATTGGTGACCCCAGTAATGTAGCGATTTGATGCAAAATATCTTCTCTCCAAAATTCTAGGGGGAGTCTCAGAAGCCAGACCCACACAGGCATGCGGGTTGGCAGATCTTCCATAGAATTAAACCCTGCATGCCAGGGTTTGATAAACAACCCAATTCAATCATAGAAGTAGGGCCCTCCCTCAAAGATTTGATTCTTATCAGAAATGGAGGAGAAATTTACCAAAAAATAGTTGTTCCCAGCCAACATGACATCTATATCCCCTTTTACCTACCAGGTACAGTGCATCCAAGTTTCCAATGCCACCTGGGATATCTGAATACCCATAAACTTGCATATCAGGGTATGAGCAGATAAATATTCCACGTCTTCTTTGATATTTTCAAGTGAAATCGCTAAAATAGGCCTTTCATGGCTCCTCAAAAAGTAGCCATTTACCTTAGAAATCTTGGGGCACTCACTGAAATAAAATGGCTCCTTCCCCTGAGGAGCCTCATTCTGTAACTAACACGATCCGCCGGAACCCTCACCAAGCTTGTCGTTCTCCTTTCCTCCACTCGCAACCATCCTCCTATCATATAGATTAGAATTTATAATTTTTCTACTTGATCTTTGTTAATTATATGTTATATTGCAAACTTGTATTTTCTAGTGTTGGTACAAGGTTTGTGCTATATGCCACAACTATATCAACTAGTTTGACCTAGTTTCCTAAGTGATTATTTCAATTTTTTTGATAATTAACACTAGATCATCTAGATCCATAACTATCAAAACTTGTCTTTACCCTCATAACATAGTTGACCCACTTAATTGTGTCTTTTATAGTTTTTCCTTGTATAGAACAAGGTCATTCTATTTGACCCAATTTCTCACAAACTAGTCATATTACCCTTATACAAGACGCAGTCACCCTATTCGACCTAGTCTCTTATAGACTTCATATTTTGTTTAGCTTCAACACATAGTCAACCTATTTGATTATGTGTCTTATATAATTTTTTTAGTTTAACCACATGTATAACATAGTCAATTTATTTGCTTGTGTCTCTTTCAACCTATCTTTCTTATCTTCTTATAGAACAATGTTGATTGGTTTGACCTAGTCTCATACCAATTTATCCTCATTTATAACAAGTGTTTAGCTTACCTCCCTCATCATGAATTTATTTGACAATAATACAAAATTAAATAAAAAAACATGATGAGTTTCACTAATCCTAACAGGTTTCCTAAAACACATTTGTTGTCACCTAACATGGATCAAAATAATGTTCATGTTACCTCTTGCACTACCAAATATGGGACTCCTTATTTTTCCATGACACTTAACCCCTTGTTTTTGATATAAGATGAATGTGACCTTGATTATATGGTTGAAATTATCCTTTTCATCAACAAAAATACTCAATATAGAGGTAAGGATCCTATAGTCATATATAATTTCATTATGAGAACTCATATAGGATAACCCCATTCACCTTCACCTAACATTTTCCATGGATTTGGGGCAAGTCATTTTTTTCATCTACACCTTTACCCTCTATCATGTCTCCTTCCCATATTATGATGTCATACTCTATGTCTTCTTCTACCTCCATACCAATGTTTCCATAAATATGGTAGGTTCAATTTTTAGTGGGGCTCTTCAAAATACCCAAATGCATACCCATGTAATGAATTATTCTATGTGACTAATGATTCCTATGACACTAGTACTTATCATTCCACTAGTTTAACACATGCCACTACCTCATCTCACATTCATAGTGCACCTCAAGCTCCTAACACCTCACATAACACTAATGCATCAAATGTTACTTATACTAACCAAAATAGTTCTCAAACCAGTAAAATTTTATTATAAACACTTAACCAAATGCATACATTTCAACCTAATAATTCAAATAAAATAATTAAATTGTAAAATCACCTAATACATCTCTAAAACTAACCCCACCATGCTCAGTGGGGTGTGCAAAATCCTAATGCCACAACCAACCAACCCTTAGGGATTCACATGGTAACATTATACGGTAACCCCTAGTTATCAACAAAATTGTCAAATATTTACAAAATAAATGTATATTACCTTAAATTTCCAACATTTACATAGGAGGTATCACACCCACCATCACTTGTAACATATCTATAGATCCTACCCTCCATTTAAAAACATTTTAAAACTTTTATAAATATTGGGCTAATCTTAATACTTTTGCTACCACTAAAATCTTAGCTAAAATTATTTTAGGAGATTTTTTATATTAGTATAACCAAATAAAAACCTAATCCATTATTAACTTAGAAGATTTGGCCAATTCATTGGTTTAATAATTCTAAGTCAGTGATCTTCCCAAAAATAGTTTATCTCACTTCATCCTTTGTAAATAAATAGAAATCAAAATTGTACAAGTTTTCATCAAAAAATGGAAAGATTTGTCTAATAAAATTGAGAATAATATGGTAGATTAAAAAATCTTCCACCTATTTACTAATGCTCTCCATCCTAAACTATAGTATCATGTTAGGACCATTTCTCCAAAAAATTTGGAAGAGGCTCTTGACCAAGACAAATGCCAAGATTTTCTCATACGTCAATTTGAACCTCCCCAACATATAATTAGAACTCACATGCTTATCAAAAATAAAAATCATCATTTAAAAAATTATGGTGTTACTAACACTTATGACACCATACACACCATCTAAGTCATTGCTCCAAATAATACCATGGATCATGTTCCTCTACCTAACAACAATTCTAATCATAATCCCACATTTTCTCAAAATAATCATATCAATGTGAACACACCATTATCATTAGAATAAATTAAAAAACACCTTCCAAGACATCAACCATTAGATCTTGACCCCACTTGTCCTATGAAAACATGGTATGATCTAAATAAATTTTGTTGGTTTCATGTAAGTTGGGGCCATTCTCATGAAACTTGTAGACAATTATGAAATATTTATATGGACTTTCTCTTTGGTATTAACTTTGACCATGAATCCCTCATAAAAAATGATCAACAAGATTATGAAATTGAACTTAAAACTCATGAGAATCAAACTAAAAATCAATCTTTAAACCAAGCTAATGTTGATTTATCTATCTACAAGGATTCCCTTCCTAATCACCAAGACAACATTGATCAATCTACCCCTACTACCAACAACATTGAAAGTATCATATATCTTAACACCAATAATGAAAATGTGGTTAATATGACTAATATGAGAATATTAGTTTCTTATATTGATTCAACCTCAACACCTCACCACCACATCTCTTCAACATTTTGCATTATTCAAGACACTTCCCCATCCAATCTCATATAATTGGGGAATGAAGAACTAATACCCATACAATTATCACCTATAAAGACATAAATTTAACACACCTATCATACCATTGATATAACTTATACTCTTTCCCCAACTTCCATCCCTCAAGAAGACATCCTTCAAACTTCAAAAAATATTTATTCTACCCAACCACAAGAAACACCTAACAACACAACCACAACACCCAAAATCAATAAACCTAATCTACACCAACCTAAACAACAAATACCTTATCAACATAAGTTTTGTTTCACATATAACCCCCTTTAATGGATATATTACAACACTAAACACCTTTATCTATTAATCCTCTCACAGGTTATGATGAATGGGATCCTATTGTAGAACTTTCCCATCTCCCATTTCAAATTCCCTTATTATATATTATGATAACTTCTCCCCACCATAATAATATCCTATTGCAATTATTTTTTGAAATTAACATCCCTCATCCTCCTCCCATAGATAAATAAGCTACCGTATCTGGATCTAAAGATAGTATCCTTAAATAATTTGAAGAGATATCCATCCATGTTGATGAAATAGTAGATACTTCTCTCTCACTTAAGTTTCATATCTCTTCTATCATTATTGATAAGATATTAATTTGTGTGGATGATCCTCCTTTATTAATTATCATTTAAATAGGTGATATAAAAGTTATGCATGCTTTAATTGATGAAGGATCAGGCACTTGTGTTGCCTCCCTTGACTTTATTAAAACACTTTGATATTTTGAATGTAACCTTAAATCCATATGTAGTACATGCCAAGGCTATCATATAATATAAATTCTTCCTTTAGGTTGTCTTTGGATTCCCATTAACCTTACTCCCATCACCATTCATGTAAAAGTCATGAATTTAACTTTCCACTTTATTACAATATCTTACTCGGTCACTTGGACACATCACATGAGAGTTGTTGCTTCATCTACACGCTAATGTGTCAAATTCCCTTACAATGGTTCTATATATAATATTCAAAAGGACACAAATCCTTATAATTTTATACAATTCCAAGAATGATGTGTCTTTAAAATACCCATGCTTGAACCCTTACCTAGTGTTCCATTCCAAGAACCCCAATGCTTTAACTATCCCATCAAATCTAGTATATGTTATAATGTTAATCCAAAATTAATCAAAAATATTCCACCTAACCTCTTGAACTCTAATGATGATGATCTAGGTGAGATAATATTAAAGATCAAAAATTTAGATCTCTCCCTTAACATCATCGCTCAACTTTCTCCTCTTCAAACATGATCTTGTTAACAACCTTTTGATGAAATACCTATTACTTTAACCAAAACTAAACATTACATTCACCATGCTTCCTCAACTGATAACATATTTCATGAATGTACTATAGACTTACATACACCCAATTATGATGATTATTATTATTTATATGACCCATTTTTGGTTGGATTCATTAAAGCTAAAAATGTTAAGGTTCTTAGATACTATTATTCTTTATTTTAGTCTTTTAGTTCTATTTCTATCATTCCATCTCTTATAGTACATGTGTTAGTTTATCCTCTACTATTAACAAGTTAGAGATGGAGCACACACATATTACACCTCCAATCATTACAAAACATCTCAAGAGTATTATTATAGATCATTCCATTTTTATAGATATCATGATCCTTCAGTCTTACTTCCCCCATATATGATATCCACTCTATTTAGACCTGAGGCATATCTATCCATACATATAAATGATCCTGGTCAAGTTTCCACTCCAACTTCTCCCTTCCTTAGTGATTATCTTATACCATTATTTATGCTTGATCCCTAACCCACATAATGGGAAGATGAGCCTTATTGAGGTATTCAAATAGTTTTTGGTCATTAGACCAAATATTATCATCTACATCAACAACTACACAATTCTTCCTCTATCACTTCAGCTAGTAGACCTCCACACTCTACTAATAAATGTATTTATTAATTTTATGGCACAAATCACAATTCCTCTACTCACTACTAAAAGCTTAGGTAGTACATGATACGTTGTGTAGTCATATAAAATGCAAAAATTGGTAAATTGAGCATGGATAATGAAACCCAACCCTTAGGTCCCTTTTTCTTACTCTAATGACCCTCATAAGCATCTTTTCACTAATTCCCAATCATCTTTAGCCTTCGAAACTTGATCCCAGTTGAGCTAAACCCCTTTTTCCATCACTAATCCATCCCCTAGAGCTCATTAGTTTAGGACAATACCACCACACTTTTACTATAGCACCGATGCCACTCCTATCCACTTTTGATGCTCCTATCCAAGCGTAATTTTGGCCCCAATGGTCAATTCTTTCTGGTTCCCCATCCTTATCTTTGTTGGCCTAATGTGAGTACATTCAACCTATGACTAATATATCTCTATAAAATCCCATTCAAAGATCATTTGGAGGAGGTTGGCAAATATCACTAAGCAAGTAAAGAATACAAGTAATACTACTAAAGTAATCTTCCCTATTCTCTGCATACAACCAAATAATATACTTACAAGCTTATTCAAATCCTTAAACCAATCACTAGACACCTAAAGTACATCTAGTTTACCATTTTGCATATTCATACACTCAATTTCATAAAGCACATCAAGTGAGATAATTACATATTTCTTGATCCCTCTTCGAAGTATTGGTATGTAGTTAGCATGCCCACATAAGGGATGTGGATACATGTTCAGTGAATCTTACACACACTAACCCCCCCCCCTCTCTCTAAAAATTATTCAAATTAAAATGGAGTATAGTGTTTGAATAGAATATCTACTCTATAGGGAGCTCTATTGACTTCCAACTATTAAAACTTCACAGACAAGGTCACACAAACCTGGTGAGCAAAACACAAAAATCTTAGATCTTTAGGACAATAGTGGTAGAGGTGGACTGCAACACCAGTGACACTCCTATCCACTTTTACCACTCCTATCCAATCATAAAATGAAATCCAAATCTTAGTTTGTAATAGTGTCCTAGTCCTACATAGTGAATATCATACCCTATTTTAGTCATATCAATCAATTTCTAGCTAAGTCTTTTTTTAATATCTTATTACTATTTTTAGAAAGGTCAAACTTGTAATCTAATTTACACAAATCATGATCTTAATTAATTCATATTTATTTACTAATTTCACTACTCAAAACCTTTAACTAAATTGGGAATAATACACAAATATTCTAGAAATAAATTAAATCATTTGGTTAACCTGACTTACTTCATTTGCACATAAAAACCCTAGAAACCCTATGGTAAATTTCCTACTAAATTTTTATATATTTTGTTTATTTTTTACTTGCATATTAAAATAAAAAATTAACATTAAATTTTAAAAAAATTTAGTAAGTTTAAAATAATTTTATTCTAAACCCTAGTTGCCCATACTAGGTCCCAGTATTTTCCCAATAATTTTCCAATCATTTTCTAAATTTTTAATAGCATATTTAAATTAAAAAATCCATTCAAATTTCAATAGTAATTCTCAAAAATATTTATTTCTCCAAACCCTAGTTGTATATACTAGGTCCCATTAAATCACTAATTTTCCAATAAATTTCTAATTTTTTACTTGCTTATCTAACTTGAAAAATTCACTTTCAATTTAAAAATTTCATAGTAATTATTCAAATAATTATCTTTCAAACCCTAGTTGCCTATATTAGGTCCAATTTCTTCTTGAGGTATTACCTTACATCTATAATCAGATTACAAAAATGGATCTCACTTATTTACAAATTTTTCTTACATTTCTCATAAATAATAAGGAGACCACACTTGGTCCTATTATGTACATGAATGATGAAGTCTATCATATGTTAGTACAAAGCTTCATTATTTTCATTTCATGCTTATTTTTCAATATATGGGATAATTTTAAGAAAGTTATTATTAAACATGTTAAGATGTCTTTTGCATCACCTCCCTTGGAGCCTCTATCCTATGTCGAGTCATGTTACATGGTCCATTTTACCCTTCCTTAGGTCACTACCAATTGCCAGAGAGCCCAGTTGACACCCTTTTTCCCTCCACCACCTCAACCTATCGATTATCTTCACTCTCCTCATGTAACTACTACTATTCATATACATATAGTAGATAATGTGGTTAGATCTATTAATTGACATGCCACCATGCCTTTTCCACATTGTTAGGAGTCCCACCACCCTCCTATTCTTTCCCATCCTAGACCAAACCCACACACATAGGTAAATACACATAAGGCATATGATGTTATTGATCAGTTGAGAAACACTCTAGCTAATATTTCCATGTTATAACTACTTCAAAAAGCTGATGTGTTTAAGACATTCTTTATCAGGCACTCACTTAGACTTTTATGACTATTGATTCATAGCCTTCTTATTTTGCATCAGTGGTCAACACTTTAAAAACCATAAAAGATGTAATTTATTTTGATCATGAGGACATGCCTTCTTAGATAGTTATTGATAAAAAAAATTACCACTATTCATACAAGTTCAAGTCAAAACTAGCATAGTAAAGAGATCTCTAGTTGATAGTGGTTCCAGACTTAATATATGTAATATCACATTCCTACAAACCATGGGTGTAGATATGGTATTCATGAAAAAATCATATAATAATATTAGAAGGTTTGATGATATACCATGACAAACATTGGGCACCATTATTTTATATATCATGGTAGACCTAAAACCCTCTTTAAACAGTTCTAGGTCATGTCAAGTCCCCTTCATTGTATTCTTTTACTTAAATGACTTGTATACATGTTATGGGGGTAGTTCCTTCTACTCTTCATTGATGTGTTAAGTTATTCAATAAATTATACCTATACACATACCCAATAGACAACCAACCATTTATATATTATCTAATTATAGAGTCATATTCAACTATTTCACTAGATGGGACACCTCATCTCATAGTTTAGCTACCACCTCATTACATTTATCTTGATCAAATACATGCATATGGATTAGAGAGACTAGAACTTCTTACACTCTTTCAATTACAACAATATCCTTAGCTCTATATATTTATCTAGTCATAGCAACTTCAACCATTCTAACTACTCCATCAGTCATGTTTCCTACACTAGTTACAATTATATATTCACTGACAATAGTTTTAGTAATACTAGTTGATTCTACAGATATAGTTACTCCATCAGTTATAGATACTTTCATGAAATTGATGTATTCTACTACTATAGTTGATGAGATTATCATACCATAGTTACCCCTCATGGTAAATTATAAGTTACCATATGTACATGATATTGATATAAATTCCTAGGCTTCTTCAGATGATGATACGACACCCACACTTATAGATGACTATTTGTGTGGATTGAGCTTTACACCAATAGGCCCAAATGAGTATCAATCTGAATCTAGAGCTCTCATTACACATCCTAAATCACTCTTAGCATATTACACTACACTCTTAGGATATACTTCACATTTGTGGCCACAAATAATCACTCAACACATATAGTTCACATGGTTACCTCTATGGATATAGAGCTATTCATTTAGATTTAGGCAGGTAGCACATATCATCAACCATCGATTATGGTATAGATGTTACTTAATCATGGATTAATCACATTACCTATAGTGAGACATAGATCCATTAGCAAATTATCATTGTAGGATGGTCACCCATTTTGTTTCTTTCACAGGATCACAAGCCATGATATAAACTCATGTACCACTTTAAAATAGAGATTAGATAAACCATATGTTTAGCATATTATTCAGATTATAAAACCACCATCACTAGCTCTACCACTTCCACTAAAGTAATCTAATACCAAAGCTAAACATCTTAGAGGAGAATCAACATCTCCACCACTAGAGAAACCTTCAGTTCACCTTCAATAGAATGACACCATAAACACAACATCTACAATATATGATGATACTTATGATGATAATCTTGAGGCATTTGATGATGGTCATGATCCTTTCTCCATATCCATCCCCAGCAAGATCCATGTTTGGACCCTTTACCCCTCTAGCCTAGTCTTTTGTGTCATTATCTACATATTTCTTTTTCATATGCTTGTATATAACTTTTTTTTTCAAATGTTTATACCTATATTTCTTGTAATTACTTGCACATAGTTTCTTAGTATTATTTGTACATAATTTCCTCATGATTGTTTGTAGATAGTTCAAAAGATATCAAAAACACAAAAACATTTGAATATATCAAAATTCTAAAAACATTCAAATATGTCAAAACACCAAAAACATTTCAATTATATGCATCATCCATGCTTTCCATTGCTACTACTATGCTAGACTTACATTTGTTATTTTATGATATTATTTATCAGTTTATCTACATTAACATTCTTCACTTGATCTTATTTGAGTGTGTGTAATGACATCTAGATCCTTGATTGCTTTACTCTACCCATTGAGGGGGCATCCCACATCCATATTCAAGACACACATCGATATACATACCCACTGGGGAATCTTCTACATGACCACACCATCCAGATTATTTCAGTCCTACACCACACACTCTAGTTATCATATTGATGTACATTACTTACTAGCTTACACATATTACTCTATTGACACTCACTATTATATATCACTTGTGTATTTTTTATCATATACTTAGTTTTTTACTAAAATTTCTTACATACTTTCACTTCTTACTTTGATTAATTATGTGTGATTGTATTTCCAGTATTTACATTCTTTCCTTTCTTGCTTTACGTAGCTAGATGTGATTGCATTTATGTGCCTTAAGACATTTACCAATGTCCTTTGCCTATACTCTCCTATGTGATTATGGATTTCAGCCAACCTTGCTTATTTCATTTATATTTGTATATGGAATTTGAACATTACTTATGTGTTTGCCTTCTAATGTGAGTGACATGTGCCCATGTCCCTTATTTTCTTGGTCCCTTGGCCACCCTTGTATGTTTATGGATTCTTTATTTTTATGCTTGATTGCTTATTTTCTCCTCATTATTTATAATACCATGATCTACATCATGCATTATCTTTCTTTCTTGAATGCCGTGATGGACATCATGCTCCATCCCTCCTTGAAAACTAACAACTAACACTTCTAGTTCTATTTTAGTAAATTGCACATGATATTACATTGTTATATCTATCTATACATACCCCTATTGATCTAACAATATCTCATTACAAACCATACTATATCTTGAGATATCTTATTGATTATCATTGTTATATCTTGTATCTTTATATCATAACACACTTATAGGGCTCTCTATTCTGAGGGTAGTCATTATAGGGTATTCATTCCTAATTTTAGAAGAGGGAAAACAAACAAGGGTTTTTTCAAAGAGATCAAAGCTCCAAATGTTAAAAAAATCTAGCTTTCAAAACACCTAGAACAATAACTAGACATCAAAATAATTAGAACAAACTAGGTAGATAGTGAAAATGTTAGAATAATCATCAGATTTAGCCTAGGATAATAGCACCATTATTAGACTACAATGTTGATGCCACTATTATCCATTTTTTTTGCTCCTATCCAAACAACAAAAAAACTAGACTTTCTAGAAGTAAGCAAAAAAGTAGGTTTAGCTATAGTTTTGCATAGTTAGACTAGTTCATAATTAGTAGTTTTTAGTATAATTTTGCTCATATAATATATATATTAGGAAATCATATGTGGCATGATGTATTTCAGTTCTAGTTTGAGATAAAGTATTTTGTATAACTTTTAGGTCAAAATCCATGTTTCAGACACTAGTGATTGGAGGCAATGTGCACAAATTTTTTTTGAGTTTAGCATTACCCAGGCATTCTCAGTAGTTGCATGCCTTATTCCATCTTCAGGTGGTTGACATAATTTTGGAGTGGCTTTCATATAATCATAACTTCCACATTTTAGAGTGGATTTCATATAAGCCTAGTGCACTAGTTTTAGAGTGGCTTTCATACAAGCCTAATATCCATCTTTGAGAGTGGCCAAGAGTGGCCTAGTTTCTAGCATATATTTAGATATCCATGCCAACATTGTTATATTAAAAATAATTCATGGGATTTATGATCCATATCATTTAATACACATTTCATACTAGTATTAGTTTATAACTTCACTTCATGGGGTAATGATGGAGCCAAAAGACTCTAGCCTTTGTATTCTTGAGACACCTACTCAGATAGATTGGACATATGATCTAAACATTTATTAGTGTACACATGATCATATAGCTTCACTTAGTGGGTGACAATGGAGTAATAGAGCCAAAGGGCTAGATTTTGCATTCTTGATCCACTCTCAGGGAATTGAGCACTCAGATTTATTCATGATATTAATCTTGGTGCAGCATACCTAGCATATCTAACATCACTCAACATCACAACTATTCCATGTACCTAATGAGGTGTATTTCATTCCTTTATCTTCCTATCTCTCTCTTACCCAAGTTTGCATGTTCTTATTTTAGATATAGTGTATCTAGTAATAATTGATCTACTCTTTATTTTTCTTGTAGATTCATAATTCATAGTGTACTCTCTCTACACACACCCAACATCACATAGCTTCATGAGATTCACCCTTTTAGGTAAGTTTAGGTACGCTTTCTATTTTTCATTTATCCTAGTATTTTGCTTTGATGCATCACTAGAATAGGGGGGGGGAATTTAGTCATATAAAATGCAAAAATTGGTAACTTGAGTGTGGTTTATAACACCTAACCCTTATGTCCCTTTTGCTTGTTCTCATGACCCTCATAAGCATCTTTTCACTAATTCCTAGTCATTTATAGCCTTCTAGACTTGATCCTAGCTGAGCTAAACCCATTTTTCATGACTAATCCATCCCCCTAGGTCTTGTCAGCTTAAGATAATAGTGCCACACTTGGACTGTAGCACTAGTGTCACTCTTGTCTATTTTTGGTGATCCTATCCAAGTTAAACTTTGGCCCCAATGGTTAATTCCTTTCAATTCCCCATCCTTCTCCTTATCAGCCTAACATGAGTACATTTAACCCATGACAAATAGATCCCTATAAAATCCAATTCAAAGATCATTTAGAGGAGGTTAGCAAATATCACTAAGTAAGCAAATAATACAAGAAATAATACTCAAGAAATCTTCCCTATTTTTTGTATACAGCGAGCCAATATACTTAACATCTTATTCAAATCTTTAAACCAGTCCCTAACCACCTCAAGTACATCTAATTTTTCATTTTTCATATTCATACACTCAAATTCACAAATCACATCAAGTGGAAGAACTACATATGGCTTTATCCTTCTTTAGAGTATTAGTATGTAGGTAGTGTGCCTACACAAGGGGTATGGATACATGTTTAGTGAATATTAAACACACTAATTCCCCCCTTTCTCTTGAAATTAGTCAAATCATAATGGAGTATAGGGTTTTAAGAGAAAACATGCTCTATAGGGAGCTCTATAGACTTTTAGTTATCAAAACTTCATGGACAAGGTCACATAGACTTGGTGAATAAAACCTAGAAAGCTCAGATCCTCAAGAAAATAGTGATAGAGGTGGATTAAAACATGGATACCACTCCTACCCACTTTTGGTGCTCTTGTCTAATCATAAAATGAAGGTTAAATCTTAGTTTGTGATAGTGTCCTAGTCTTGCATAGTGAATATTGAACCCTATCTCAGTTGTATCAATCAGTTTCTAAGTCTTCTTTTCCATCTCTTATTACTATTTTTAGAAAGGTCAAAATTACAATCTAATTTACACAAATGAGTAGCTTAATTATTTCATATATTTATTTACTAATTTTACTACTTTGACCCTTTAACTAAATTGGTAATAATACACAAATATTCCCAAAATAGGTTAAATCACATTTCATTGAGTCATTACACATCTCAAAAACAAGACTATCCCACCTCCCAAGATACTTTCAGTGTACATACCTAAATATGGGGAAGTCTATTTTATTTGTCATAAATATTATACCCATCATACTAATTAGTGTCAAATGTTTCAATAGTACCTTTGATATTTCTCATAGTCTACACCAGCACAAGTTATTCTTCCTATTGTAGGTCACCTATGAATGAAGGCTTATCCTTATCCACTGATTACACCTCCTCATATATCCATAGATACTATTCATATTGATATAAATATTCCTCACATTTATTATCCCACATCAGAGGTTCCATATGAGCATCACTCTTGTTCTACTTTACCTAATTTTTTAGTAGAGATGATATGGAAGAAAGTCATTTCACAACTTTTTGTGAAGATTGATGAGACTCTGATTAACATCATAATTAAGTTTCATAGGGATATGTTAGATGTTATGGATGACATTTATGGTCATACACATTATTATTTATGAATACATGATTTTATCTCACATTATTTATCATTCTATGACATGATTTGGATAGGATTTGTGATTCATTTATATATCTTATATTTTTTATTATTTATCAAACATGATTTCACTTATCTTTTTTTCATGAACCATTATACTATGATTTATGTGTTTTAAATGGTTTCATTATCTTTAAATTTATCTTATGTCTTATTCTCATTATTTTCACATATCCAAACTTATGCTTATGATTTCAATTCTTTCACATGGATTCCTCTATTTTCTCTTTAATGATTGTTTGCTACCTTCAAACTCAAATAAAGATAATTATTATTGTGACTTGGTTATAAAACCCTCATTCCATTATTATTTTATCTTTACCATATGATCATATAAAAAACATGACTTATCATTGTCTTACTTATATACTCTTATCTATTTGATCTCCCTTTTCCCCTTATTTCATTTTCACATACTAAGCATACATATAGTTGAAACTTGAGATTACATACTAGTTCATAGGTAAGCTTATGTTGTTTGGTTGGCCATATCTCTTGTTACTTAGTCTCTTCTAATAAAATTCTAAATCTCATAAATGTTTATCACTTTTATTTCTCGTGTTGGTTATTCTAATTTATGGATGAGTCACAAAATCCATAAAAAGTTAAAATCCAAATCATTTAAATAAAAGGTGAAAATACAAAAGTCTATTCACATCAAAAGATGTGATTTATAATTTTTAACACATCTCCTATCCTTAATCAAAGCTCAAACTCAACAGTTGGCCTCATGATAGAGTTGAGGTCCATTAGTGTCCAATAGGCTAGTAGATTGGGATAGGAGAATAAAAAATATATAGTGTTGCCTAATTTCTCACATAAGTACTCAATATTCATAGTATACTAACAACTGTATAAGAGGTCTTGAAGAATGGGGAAAATGTTGTGGGAAGGTAGGTCAGATTTTCTTTACTTATTTATATAAACTTCATGAGTTGATCTTAATATTACACCTATTTTCCTATATATTTTTATGTTTATTGCGAGAAAGTATCCTTTGTAATTTCATGGTCACTAAAATCTTAGTGTCTTTCCTTCTTACCCAGTAGGCCTCATGTTTACTAAGGTTTTATCATAAATGTCTATGTCATGATTTTTACACTCCCTATTTCTTTATAACAATTCTAATATTTCCTTTTAATGATTATTTTTTATTAATTGGTCATACCCTTAGGGTTTCCCTTTGTGATTTATACTATAAAACCCTAGATAGGACTAGACATTCCTCACAAAATATTTCCTTATTTATTTCCCCTATTATCATTCACCTCATTGGTGTTCTCCTTAATAGTTGTAGTATAATACCTTAGATAAGACTAGGCATTCATCATAAATTAATGCATAAAATACCATTAATTTGTTCCAACATATGTGTCCACCTCATTGGTGTTCCATTTATGAGTTGCATTGTAATACCTTGGATAAGATTAGGCATTCCTCACAAAATATTCTCATAAAATTTCATGTTATGACCAAGTCACAATAATTTTACATGCTTCAAATTTGAGATAATTTGTGTTACATTATGATTTACATGTTATTTACATACTTCCCATCTTGATTTAGTATGTTTTATTCTTACTTCATAACTTTATCTTATAATTTTATTATTGTGTGTATTTTTACAACCATTTTATTAAATTTCTCATACTTCCCATCTTGATTTAGTATGATTAATTTGATTTATACTTAAATTTTTTTTTTCTTTTCATACTTCCCATCTTGATCTAGTATGATTGATTAAATTTGTTGTAAATTTGCTTTCTTGTCATTTGTTATATCATTTTTACACTTTATTGTAAATTTTCATACTTACTAACTTGATTTAGTATGACTTATGTTTGTGTTAATTGGTGAAATTTTTACTTATACATAGTTTGAAAATTTTGATTTTACCATTTTTGGATTTACTATATTTATTCATCTATTATTTTACATATTTCCCATCGTTATAGTGTGTATTACATTTTATGACTATTTATATACTTTACTAGATCATATGATTTTATTTTAACCATGCATGTGTGTCACATAATGCTAGAAAAGAAAACACACATCACATATTTCCCATGGCATATATAAAAAAAGTAAAATACATGTGATATAAAGGAAATAAATCCATACATCGATAAATAACATCAGTACAACTCATACATCAAATAATGCCCATACCAATATATATAACTTGAGTTTGATACAACATAATATGAATACAAAATATAATAGCTATAGATATAAGGTTGTGCTCCATCATGTCTATCTTTTTTTCAAGCCACACTACCCATAGATGCTTATGACTCACCCCTCTAAATAGTAAGTTATAATGAGGTAGTCTAGCATCTCAAACCATCAACTTATCCCTATATGTTGCCAACCTGAGTATACACACATCCAAACTCTATATTCATCTCCATATGGGTATATTTATCTTGATCCAATGCCTGACAGGCTTGTGCATCCCCATCTCCCACTCCTAAAGGTAATTTTAGGTCATCCCCATGTGTTGTTATCCACTCAACTACCTCTCCAACCAATCAAAACTAGCTAGCATATTATGTGGTATATGGTACCATATGGTCCTACATAGTATTAGTCTTAAGATGCCCTAGCACCTCATCCAAAAAATCTTGATGGGCACCTCAAACCATGACATCCCATCTAAACTCCTCCTTACACATATCTACAAAACATAAAAACCAAATATACATTAGATATAATATGAATATTTATCAAAACCATCTATCTATACCAAGTACATAAATAATTATGCATCTAGTGATCCATCCAAAAAATTAAAACTTAAATCATTTTTTTACCAATATCGATGTCATTAACCATGGCCTCCCCATCAACTTGACCATCGAGCACCTCCTCTATAGGATACCTTCATGTAAGTATAAATCCTAAAGTCACCACACATGTGAATCATGGTCATTTCCTCATCTATCTCTCTGTGGACCAATTGTGTCTAGCCTCCACCATGTGATCTCCATGTACAACTACTAACACCCATGTCCTCTCCCTCTAATGGTGCCTTCATCTCCTTTATACTCATGATTGTAATTATCATCCCTATTGTGGCTCTATATTTACCTCACCTACATCCTCACCCTCAACATCCAATAATATAACATCCTTTGTCTCAGGCATATCTTACCTTAATACTACACCTAACCTACCCATGGTCTCACTCAATGAGGACTAATGATAGGTATCTCTATAGGTACTCATACACCCCCTCTATCTCTAAGATCTCTAGCATGTCATGTCCAATAAGTAAACACTACTATGGGAGCTATTAGATTTGGTAAGCCTAGATATCTAGGTATACAAGTTATAGGATATGGCTTTGCCCACAAGGTATAGTGTCTAATAATGTGAATACATACTAATCTAGTCATCACAATATCCCAAGTTAGCCAACTGGTCATAATATTAGTATAGGGTTGTGATATTATCTACCCATGAGTAATGGTCTAAAAAACTAAGACATAAGGCATAACACATACTACATGATCTTACCACCATCTCACCACATGAGGTACCCTATCATCCAATACACAAGGAAACTCAATTGATTGATACATAGAAAAACTCTAATATATCTAAGAACTCAACATGGGGCCCATACTCTTCTACCCTTGGATCAACATACCATACATGTCATACATGAGTTGTACCCAAATGATAGAACCCAAATCATATAGATTGCCCTTATCTAGGATCAACTAACATAAGGATAATACATATAATAATACCTTCCTATCTGACTTGTGACACAAAATGTGATATCACAAGTCTTATCCCATACTTTTGGATATCAAATAAGCTCACTCATAAGCTCACTCATAATCCAAGGTAAATCTTATCTGATCCATTCACCTAATGGGATAGGGATTACCTCTCTTTGACATCCTATAACACATCATAAATCATATGATTTCTTACAATATGTAGTCTAAGAAAAGCATGGACATATTCCAAGGTGATGCACTCCTCTATGGTATCCACATCCATCTCCCATCAAAAATTATTTTTTAGTCTCTCATATGCTCCTAAGAACATGATGACTAGATCAACACTGAGAGGGATCCTTTGCATCTCCATGATGCCTCTAAATATTAGGAAAGCTAACCACACTTGATCAACACCTAAAAATCACTCTAATAAATATAGTATCCATGATGCATCCACCAGGAGAAAAAATCTCTATAATCTTTGTAAAATTTCAAAAAAAATAGAGTGTACTAAATATTGATGTAAAAATAATCAAAATACATTATTAAAAATCTTAACTTATCAAAAATTAGCAACTTCATCAACATGTTCTTCCTATTTTACATTTTCCACTCTTTTTCATATATAGTTGATACTATTTTATACTAAATTAGCCCTATCACCTCTTATACAAATTATATTAGCCCTTTGTTGCACAGTCATCCCATTCCTACTAACATAATTAGCCTTTTTATATTAAATCAACCCTTTCCCATATCTTTTATACTAAATCAGCCTTTTGATACATAGTTGGTCCTATTTAACAAACTATATCATCTCCTACTACATACTACATCAGCTAGAATGCACTAAGTCAGTCCTGTCAACTTTTTTAACTGAGTCAACCCTCTACTATGCAGTTGGCCACCCAAACAATACTAAGTCAAATATAAACTATGCAGTCAACCACCTTCTTACCTCTTGAATTTTCCAATTGAGTTTACTGTGTGGACTCTATTCAAAATTTATGATGATTTTTTAACCATTTACCATAAATGCCTTAAAGCATTTATTAGTCTAACTCTTTCCTAACCAATATTCCTCTTTGTTCCTAGTTTACCTAAAAATTACTAGGTCAATTTTCACTACCTACATTTCCCCACCTATTTTTATGTACCTAGCTTAATTTCAAAAAAAATTATGAAAAAATAAATTAATGCACCACCTACCTAAGCTACACTAGATGCAACCACTAGGCATCCTCCACATCATAGTTTTCATCTCCTCACCATGGTCACTCTTCATCCTCAATTAGGTCACTCTTCATGCTCAATTAGGTCACTCAGAGATTTATTTTCTCAAACTAGTAAAAAATTACAAATGAACTAATTTTTACCCTATTTATATTTACTATTCAAAATTATTTACTTGTTAATTATTTCCCATTATATTCCCTTTTTTCTTATAATTTTATTTCTACCAGCTCTTTTTCCAAATTGAAAGATGTTCTAGAATCCGGACATCATAGAGGATTTTTATACATATTACATGTATATTTTGTAAAAAAATTGATTTTTCACTTATTTAATAGGGTCACCTAATTTTCCATACATTAGACACCTTTTCATCTCTCTCACTTCATTTTTACTCTACAATGCTGAGGTAAGTAAAGGTATGTATATTTCAATTTTATACTTTCATTTATCTTATTCAATTCCTACTACAACTTATTTAGCTCAGTATTATGTGTTGCTATGATCTTTTTCCAAAGTACCATCCCCTATTGTAATCATGTGATATGTGATGAACTTTGAATGGGTCATATGTATACACACATTATTTTTAAACTTTATCAATTATTAACACTTTCTATCCTGTAAAAACCCATCGATTCTTCGGTAGACCATTGGTGCTTCAAATTATTTTTGTTCCCTATACCACCACCTATAACCAATACAAGTCCATCTTATATATTTTCATAAGCTTTGACACCTTCCTTACATGCTCTTCAAATCAATTCACCACCCCAACATCCCATAGCTAAGCCAAAAACTCTCTTTACCATCCTCTAAAAATATTCAAATGGGTCAACCCTATTTTGGAAATTGAGCATGGTAGAGGACTAAGTTAGCCTAGTCAACTTAGTCTGAGACCTAACTGCTTTGTTTCCTAATAACTAGGCCAACTATATTATCTAAAACTTTAGAAGGGTTTAGTGTTAGATATAGCTATATAAACACATAATTTTCCCCATTTTTAGAGAGAGATAGATATAATCATTCATTTATGCATCTACTTATCCACTAATATAATTGGGGAGTCATTTCTTAGGGTTTCATACTTCCTTTGGACAGAAGAATCTTCTCTTGTGGGAAACATATTTTAGATGCATAAGAGAAGTCTTGTATCCTAGAGTTGACCTATCTTTTTTATCCTTAGGAACCACAACAACCACTTGAAAATCACTATTGGATAAGGGATAGATTGAGGCTCAGTGGGTTCATCTTCAATGTAAATATTCCTAACTCTTACTCCTCTTTTATTAGTCGATAGATTTTCATGTATTGGCTTATGAATGTATCTATCTCTACATGCTTATACTTACCTCTAAATTTACTTGATTATAGATCTTATTTACATGTTTACTTGTATGTTTATTATCCCATATTTTTTCCACAAGCTTTGGTGAGCACTAGATTAGATTTTACTTTACTTTGTTAGAAACTATAGGACCTAGTTAGGGTTATTATGTAGTATTGCTAGACTAGAGGCATTGGAACCCTCTCTAGTGATATTATGTGGTAAGATACCCCTTAGTTAGGTCTATTAAATCCTTATTATCATGACCCCACTTGTCTAAATATACCAACAAGAAGAAGGGCTAGATTGATTTATCTTCTCTGAGTTAGGATTGATTTACAGATCAACTTCACTTTTTATTTTATAGAGATGGAACTATTATGTTACTCATAACTTACCATAGTTTAATAAAATTATGTACCTTATTGATAATTGGGTTACCATAATTCTTCCATATGGCAACACCATGTTCAAATGGGACAAGGTTTACTTTATGAAATTCATAAGTGTTTTGAGTTACGAAAGCCCCAAGAACATGCCACACAATGTAACCTCATGAAACTAAAACCATGAAAGGTTAAAGCAAAGTTAATAGTCTAATGGCCTCATGGTCCCACAATCTAATTTTCCTAAGGTTCTGATCTCAGAGATCTTGGAAGTTAGCATAATTCCATTAACCTAAAGTTTAAAAATATAAACATAAAGTTAATGGTCTTGTGGTTCTAATATTTCAAGCCTCTAAGTCCCCACATCATTTAGAGTATGCCATATTTCAACATCCTAATACCCTAAACCCTCTTAGAGGACATACATAGTTTAAAGTTAAAGCAAATAAGGTTATAAGGCTATAAGTCATTAGAGCACCAATAACACACCATGTATTAACATCCTAGTACCCATAGCCCTCCTAGAGGATGTACATAGTTTAGAGTTCAAACATCTAAGGTTTCAAGCTTATGAGTTCTCATATCCCTGATATCACTCCACATGGCTTAATTTTGTTAACTTAAAACCATGGAATATATAAATCAATATCATAAAACTAAATACCTAGGTAAATGAGAAATAAATAAGTGTCATAATTAAATAAATGCGTGTCCATAATATAAAAAAATGAATTGGAAAACTAAGAAAGAATTGACAATCGATAAATCAACACCTACCTTGAATAAGTGACTAGACACACATGAATCAGCAAAACAAATCCATTTGGAAAATAAAATAACCCATGAAAGCTAACTAACACATTTAAATTTAAATGGGAACAAAATAAAAATCTATTACTCACATTAATTTTGCATGAATTATGCATTCAAGATGCATGTTTTTGAAATATATACAAAATTAAAAAAAAAAGGCAAGTTACTTTTCCATTAATCTACAAGTTAAACATTACAATTTAAAATTTTATAATGACTAAAATCCCTAATTTTCTCAATGAATTTATGAAGAGAGTTCAGACACTCTACAAAGGAATAACATAACCACACATTACTAAAATTTCATATCCAATACCACCACAATTCTAGGCTCCTTATTCCTACTACATTATAGTAAACACCAAATACACAAAAACTATTTTCAATAAAGGTGACCTATATTTCAAATTTCCTTGCTACTCACTTCTCTAGAATATAGTGGAGTCTATAACACCATACTCCTTATATGATAGACTATCCAAAGAGAAGGAAAACTACATTTATGACCTATTTCCCATAAATCCCATAGGACTACACCAAGAGGAAATCAAACCAAAGGTATACCCTGCATCAATTTTATTCATGATTTTTTCTTCAATGTTAATTATTGTAGAGACTATTTGCATATTAAAAAAGGAAAAAATATAATTACATATCTTTTTGTAAGGGAACTTGAGAGGTAGCTCAATATTTTAGGGCTTGAGATTGCCTATAAGTCTCGACAAACATATGGCTCAAGCATAACACTATAGAAGGGAAATTGAAACAATGGCTATTTAAGGGTCAAAGGTTGAACCCCAAGGGAGGCATTTCCTCCAACAACATCACCAAATTTAGGTTTGGTATTAGAATAGCCATGATAATTTTAAATAGATTATATGGTTTAATTAACATTACTTATGTACAGGTTGAATGGGTCCCATTGATGGACATTCTCTTATTTTTTATAAAATTGTGGCCTAAGAGAGGTAATCAGTGTCAGATTGAAGGCATAAATGTTTAAACATGAACAAAGGCTAGTGGACATAAATTTTTACATGATGTCATTTTTATTAGATGTAGTCCTTAGGATGGTCCATAGGGCCCATGGAGAATTATGGTAGCCATCTATAGAATATGTGGATAATAGAATCTATGAGGATTATTCTTTTCTTTTTGTCTATAGATAAAAATGAGATTACATGGATTTGTGAGAAAATTTATCCTCAAGCTTACCAAGCCATTCATGGCACTTAGATGCCTAGAATATTTGAGAATTTTAAAACAATAATAGCCAAAATGGGGGATTACTAGTACTATCTAGACTTTACCATAATCATAATTGAAGGAACAAGGGCACCCCTTCTATTTTTACTATTCCATGTTCAATAAAAACTTGTAGAATAAGATGTGGACCATTAATTATACAATAATATAGATGAATAATTTGGTCTTAAATACTAGTTATACTATTATAATAACCTTTTAAACATTATGAAACTTTAGTTTGTGGTGAGTGCACACTTCAATTAGGAAGGGAAGATTATATCCCATTAAAATTTAAAATTTGTCCCAATTTAGGGAATGATACCCCAAAGGGAAAGTTATAAACTATCTTAAAATCCTCAAGGAGAATAAAGGGGTGATCATTACATATGGTCACCAATATTATGAAAATGATGTTATCTTTATAAATAATTCATAGGATTTTGAAGTTTAAACCCATATGAAGAACAATAAAATGTTAATGATTGTTTTCCAGGCTATCCAATATGACCCATACATTACCAAAGAGTAGGTTAATGAAATGACAACCAAGTAGATCAAGCCTAGAGTCATTAATGGCATCCAACACAATAATAAGACCAACCTCCTTCCCCTATAGAAGGAGATCCCAATATATAAGAGGGAGATTCTAGTGGTTAAAGGGAAGAAAACCTCCATATTATTAAGTAACTTCTCATAGGTCTCCCTAGTCCTCATCTGCCCTCCCCCCATTCAACTATTACTATCATGGGAAAAATCACTATAGTTGAAAGGAATACACCTATTCAAGATAGAAAAAATAGAATATTATCTTTGGCACCTCTCCCATACACTCTTCCATCCCATTAATAACCTAAAAAATATTCATCTCCATTCATTCTTCCCTCCACCACCATTGTTCCACTTTCCATTCCTTCACCACCACCTATAGTGGTAGTCCCTACTCCTCTAGTTCACTCATTTCACCTTATCCCTCAACTACCATTCCCCCCATATTCACCTACCAAAGGAAATATAGAGTTCTCCCTACCTCCAAAGTCTAATAAATGTAGGAAAGACCATCATTAGGTTTTGATACTCTAGGAGGATCCCTTGATCATGATTGAAAGGAAGAAGAGTGCAAATATGTCATATCACTAGTGGATTATCCTACTAATGAAGAGGAAAGAGATTTAGAATTAGTGAAGGTAATAATACCAAATTCAAGTGAGGAAAAGGCTGAATATGAGACATAGGAGGAGGAAAAATTAGAAAAGACCAAATAAATGAGCCTAGGTATCTTGCAATAAGAAGAAACTCTAGCTAGAAAATTAATCCAATAGATCCTCACTAAGGAATAAATATAGAATATCAATAAATTATTATATTATCTTACCTCTTATGTTAATTTTTTATAGACCCAAGCTACATATTTTTCACCTATCCTTCCAAGGCTACCATCTTCAAGTTCAATTGATTCTTCTATTCTTTCAAAATTAGCCTAAATAATGAATCCAAATAAAAGAGTCCATTTTGAAATTTTGGTTTCAATTTCCATTTATAATACATAAGGTCCACTAGTCCCTCTAAAGTCTTCAACTTAATTAGATTTGTAATTGACACAATCTACACTTGTAAAATCAACCATAACAACAGTTGTGAAAACTCTAGGCCTGACCAAGTATTTGGCTGAAGTCACTCCTCAAAGGAATTCTTCAGGATGGAAAAGAATTATTCAACCACCCCTACAATTCCTTATTCAAATAATTTCTTACTCAAAACCAATGATGGATCCACCCTCTACCTATAAATACCCAATTTGACTAGAATAATATGTGGAACTTATTGTTCCCTAATGGGTCAAAGAGATACAAGGTAGAAGAGATGAGAAATAGAATTTGGTCATCATAGAGCTACCTATATTCTCCACTCATTTTGATAGTTATAATGGAAAAATTCAAAGGGTGAAGAAGAGGAAGGCAATTAACATGAATATAATAGAGGAGAAAAAGTTTGAATATATTTTGAACCTATTTCCCTTGGCTATAAAGTCCAAAAATAATCTACCTGATCTAATAGAATATATAGATGATTTCTATTCTTTTTTGGATTTTTTTGGATAAGTTATGAATTAAATGTATAAGAATAAGGAGGAGTCACAACCTAATTTACTATAGAGATAGATTATTCATTCCCCTTGAGAAACTATAGATAGTGTACAAAGTGAAACCACCAAGATGTACAACATTTTTAAATAATATTCATGCCTCCATGGGAAAAAGTCAACTTGATAGGACAAAGGTTCTTAAAAGCTAGCACTAGTTTAAAAAGTTTGATAAAAGGATTACATTTTTGGTTTAGTGTGCTATAAGTAGTATATTTAATCACCTAAACTTGATGTCAAGCCAATATGTTGCACGTGACCTAAGTTATGTAATTTCAAAAGGGGATGTTTCCCTTAATTGTCATATGCAAATGAAACATTTGATAGGACATTTTTCTTGCCATGAGAATGAGGCCTTAGAAATTTTGAGAGATATGAAGGTCATAAATGTGATAACCACTATTTAAGAGTTAGTAAATAGGCTTAATTTTGAGACACTCCTTAAATTAGATATAAATAGCTTTAAGGAGGAAGTTTAGGTAATTAAATACAAAATTAATTATGAGATTATATATTTAATCAATTTTTCTAGAGATAGTGATGAAGGTTGAATCCCTTAGAGTGTAATTTAAGAGCTTAGAAGTAGAGGACATAAGGTTTATGGATAAATCCACTATAATATTTAAGTCTTTCCTCCTCAATTTTGATATGATTAATAAATAGTTTGAGACAACACACAAACTAATTGAAAAACTTAGAGACATAGAGGGAATGTTAGGGTTAGTGCCAATAATAAAGTAAACTACAAGTGTTACCACATCATCTCAAGGTTCCTAGTTTTATATATATGTAGTAATTCATGATCCAATAGGTCCAATTTTTATCCCTCAAGGGGATAAACTAAATACTTATATCTCCATTGTTGTCACTCAACTATTTTCTTCTTCGAGTGGTACCACATCAGCACCACCCTAAATATTTAGATATATTTCCATGTTAAAATTAAATTGAGACTAATGGTTCTAAATTTATTTGGTATATATTCACATACACATGCATGTGTTTTCCTGTACACATACACACTTGAACGTATGCATTCATGTGTGCACACACATGCACTTTTTATTTTAGTCGATGGATCCTATTTATGGATACAATTTTGTACATGCATGATCTACATGATTTTGACACATAGTTCTATTTTTAGATATGTAAATTGAGACTTATATTATAGGATGAGGCATCCCATCCCTAATCCTACATAATTTTTTATCCTCCAAATCCTAGAGGGAGGAAAATTTTATCTATTAATATAAATAAGAAATTCTATCAATTATTCTCAATTGGTCTTGATGTGTAAATATTGTTCTTCTCCAAACTTATGAATATTACAAGAAGTTTCATCAAAATTATATCTTAGTATTTTAATTGTGCATGATTATTCTTATTAAGTTATTCATATTTTTCTATTACTACTTTGAATGCCTTTTATGTGATAATCATAATCTCCCTTTCTAAATTTTCAATTGCAATCTCACAAACCCAACAATATTTGTTTATTTATGCCATAGTTTACTATATTATTTTTCCCTTGGAATCTTAATAGTTTTTTTATTTTTGGTATTCTTACATTATCTTACATCAAACATCTATCCCTGAGTGATTGTCCAACCCTTAGTTCAAGATCCAACTTATAAAGGTTTCATCTTATTTAATCTATAGACCTTATTTCCTTCCTTACATTTTCCTCTTTTTGAGTTTATTTTGATCATACCCACCTTAGGTTAGATCCATCATCAATCAACCCATCTCAATTATATCTAGATTCAAATCATATTTGAATCATATGAGGTAAACAACTATTCCACTCACCACTATTCCACTAACAGGTTATTTATGAAACTTAATACCCTACAACTTGTGCCTTGGAGTTAATCTTCTTAATTGATCCTAACATAATAGAGGCTAACTCATAAGTCTCCCTAGTTTTCATAAAACCTACATCAACAAAAATGATTTTCCAAGGTTCCACTTGTGGTTTCCTTCATGTATAGATGTTCTTCTCTTGTCTTTGCTTCTTCTAGTTTATCTTTAGATATGAATTCCTCCATTCCAACCATAGCCACAAGTTCATATAAGGCTATAAATTGTTCCTTAATATTTATCAATCTTTATTTTTCAATCATGATTGTATGGCCTTTGCATTTAGGTGTTTCCTTGGTCATTTCAACATGCATTTCTTGATTTAAGATCTATAATGTTCTCTAGCATGATATCTTTTTAATGGTCATCATAATCAGAGAGGTTGAGACTTCTCCTTCTCTTTTGCATTATTTTTTATTTAAATTACCCTATTGGATATTTTCTTCTAGCACTTATTCTCAATATTTTAGGTTGGGGAATATCTAGAGATTCTTCTTCAATGTCATAAATAGCCATGATGTGAATGGTTTCTATTATTGGTTTTGGAGTTACACTTGAGGTGGTTTTAGAGATCTTTGTTTCATTTAACATCCTTCTTCTAGTTATATCTGAAGATATTTCTTCCACTATGATTTCTCCTTTGAGACCAAAATTGGTTTTGAAAGAAAAAAATAATGATCTTATCTTTGTCTAAGAAATATTATTCATCTTAACCTCTAAAAAGTACTACCATTTTTCCTCTCCATCAGCTTCTTTTAGAAAACTATGTTATATTAACTCATGATGCCTAATAGATCTAAATCCTTAGACATATTAGCCTAAAATAACCTAAATAACACCATGGATTAAGTTAAGAAGGTTTAATATATATTAAAATTTGTTATTTCCATGCCTAAAATGGTTCAAAATACATATGACATTTCCAAATACAAACCCATATTGACCATATCAAGTGAAAACCTTAATAACCTAGAAGGTTAAAGTCATCCATGGTTTGAGATAACTCTTCTTTTGATACCCTCATTTACCCATATGGGTTTAAAATTAATTTTTGTGTTGATTCCCCCTTACATTAAATACTTAAATTAGGTCCCTATAAGAGGTTTTACTAATTATAAACATGCCATTATCATGGATGCCATATAGTTCACTAATTATGTTTCCACTTATTAGTATCTTGACCTATTTTACCTTGGAATTATCACTTTCCAAGTTAGTGATGAACGTTTCTATCATCTACTCATTGTATTCATGATATTTATTCCAAAAATCTAACCAGCCTACCTCTTGAAACACATTTTCTACTGCTTCATATTGTAATAAGATTTTTATAGATTTTAGTTAAAATTTATTTCTCTATCCCATTATAGAATTTGGAAGGACTTATGGAAAATTATATAGGAAAACTTGGTAGGTAGGGAGAGAACAAGAAATATAAATCATATGCCAAGGGTTTTTCCAAGTAAAAATAGCAAAAAATCTTTAAAAATGTGAGTAATAGCCTACCTCCTTAAATATCTAGTAGATTTATCTTATTTTCTAAGCTCATACATTATTTAGAGAAAATGAGCATTTAATGCAAGCATGTGGGGATATTTGAAGTGAATTAAACTGATTCTCATCTCCTTCTACATCAAAAATCCACCACCACCACCCTTGATTTTACTATAGTCATTGCTTCTTCATTTGTGCCTACTCATCACTTCAAATAAATACTCCTATTTCAAAATTAGCCCTATTATATCATATCTTAGTGATATCATTTCTTGTCATAATGCATTAAATTTTTATGTAAATACCTTTTAGAAAGTACACCCACTTGTTGGACATGTATTTAGGAAAGACTCCCCTTTTTATGAAAAACCCCCTTTTTAGGAAACCCCCCTTTAGGCAAGTGGATATTGAATTAAAAATAAAACCCAAAGTTAACTTTAATCATAGATAAATTAAGTATAAACCTTAGATTACTACTATTGTCTTTTGATTAAAATTTTTCCAACATGTCCTAAGATGATGGAAAAGAACACAAGAGGTTAGTCAAAAGTACTATATTTATCGCTTTGTTCTTGAAAAAGTTACCATTTGTTGATTTTAAAAAAATTATCCCTTTTTAATTTTTTTTTTTGGCAGAGGGTCATAATTTTTTGGTTTTAAACCCTCCTTTATTCAAACTCAAACTCTTAAACTTTTTAATGGTAGAAAGATGTTCTTCCATATAACTAAAGTTTCCTTAGGATTGAATCTATTTGTAAAACTCTTCTTTACTAGAAGTTGGTGATATATCCTTAGTTTATGTCCATTTACCAAATTAGTTTTCCTATTTCCATTGATAGGTAACAACTACACATATCCATTATCAAATATTATTTCAATTTTATAAGGACGTAACCATCTAGTACATAGTTTACCTTTGAAATGTTGATATTTTGAATCAAACAATAAACCTTGATCTCCTTATTTTAATTCTATTTCCCTGATATGATGGTCATGCCATGATTTTATATAATGTTAAATAAGTTTAATTTTTTTAATACTTTAAGTCTCATCTCATCTAATTAATTCAAATGAATATTTTTTTCCTTTTGTGCCTTTTTCAAGTCTATACCTACTTCCATTGTCAACCTTAATGTTTCAAATTCAAAATTTATTGAAAGTAATGGATTATTTTTATATACTATTTCATATGGAGGAAAACCTATAGTAGACTTCCATGTTGTGTTGTAAGCCCAAACTACTTTTGGTAGCTTTTTTCCCCAATCCTTCTTACTACTATGTACTATCTTTGTGAATATGTTATATATTTATCTATTGGTGACTTCCACTTGGCCATTATATTGAGGATGGTAAGATTATGAATTTATATATGTGATCTGATAGTGTTATATGATATCTTAGATCATTTTAGATGTAAATTGAGGTCCTTGATATTAAACTATATCTCTAGGTGATCTAAAGAATTGAAGAATCCTATTCTAAAATATGTATACAACTTTATCCTCATAATCAAATGGTAGAGCTTTTACTTTAACCTATTTTGAGACATATTATGTACAAACTAATATTTACTCCTTTCCTTGAGATACTGCATCAATGGGACCAATGAAATATATCCCTAATTTCTCAATAGGTCCTAATATCACTTGAGTATGGAGGGGCATCTCATTGAATAGTGTAGATTTACCCATCCTTTGACAAGGATTTCAATACCAAACATAACTCTTAAAATTATTTTTAATTGAATGCCAATAGTATCTATCCCCTAAGATTTTGTGAACATTCCTTGTAGCTTAATTATGACCTCCTCCTAATTCATCATGGCAATCTCTCAAGGTGTAATAGATCTCCTATTCATAAACACACCTGAAAAGCACTAGGTTGGGTCCAAATTTGAATAATCTTCCATTGATCCATTTATAGTTATAACTATTTATGATTAAACACTTTATTCACTTATGAGTGAAATCACAAGGTAATTTCCCTATAACTAGATAATTAGCCATGTCACAAAACCAAGGTGAGTATGTTAAGCCTATGAAAAATTACTCATTTAAAAAATTATCCTCCACTAGATAATCTTTTCCTAAAACATTAAATCTTTATATAAAATCATAAACTAATTAGCTTTAGCTAGCTTATCAATGATTGTTATATCAAATTCCTAAAATAGTAGCAACCATCTAATTATTTTATCTCTTACAACTATTTTTTCATTAGATATTTTATGTTTGGATAATGTCTATAGATGAATATTTTTATATCCATTAATGTAGTGACATAATTTGTTCATAGCATAAATTATAGAAATTAATTCCTTTTTATTGTTTGTATAATTTATTTTAGTAGGTGTTAAGTTTTTATTGATGTAATTAATAGCATACATCTTACCTTATTTATATTTTTGCCCAAGGACTAGCCCCATTTAATTATAAGATGCATCAATATGTATATGAAAATTTTGTTCCTAATTGGGCCCTCTCAATACTAGAGCATAAATTAAATTTTAATTTATTGATTCAAAAGGATGTTGGCATTTTTCAGACCACACAAATTCACAATATTTAACGAGCAAGGAAAACATAAGTGTTGTAATCTTGATAAAATCTTCAATGAAACACATATAATATCTTATATGCCCTAGAAATATCTTGATATAATATTGTTTTTCTGGGTGAATGCAATTTTGAGATGACTTTAATATTATTATGATTAACTTTTATCCCTTTAACTAAGATATGATGGCCTATGACAGTACATTGATTTACCATCATTAGAAATTTTTCATGGTTGAAGGATACCTTATATTGTTCACACATATTTAATACCTTGACTAATTTTTTCAAGTATTTATCAAAGGATTTTATATGCACTTTAAAATAAACCATGCATAATTCAACACACTCATTAGTGAGGTCAAAATTATGGAAAGTAATACTCTCTGAAAAGTGGTTGGTGCATTGCATAGTACAAAGGGTAAAAAATGTATGAAAATGTCCCCAAGGACATGTGAAAGTGGTTTTTTCCTAATATTCAGAAGACAATCTTATTTTTTATACCCACAAAATCCATCTAAGAAGGAATATTACTTCTTCTTAGTTAGATTTTCTAAGACTTCATCAAGGAAGGGTAGTGGTAAATAGTCTTTCATTATTGTTTATTTAGCTCCTTGTAATATATAAAAATCCTCCATTTGAAATTTTTTGGGTTCTAATACTGGAGGTGAAACCTATTGACTATTTGAGATTAGATATATGAATCCTACATGTAATAATTTTTAATCTCAATTTTTACCATGTCCCTTAATGTATGATTTATACTCATTTAGGGTTGTCTAATCAGTTTTAAGTTTTTAGTATAAATGTGATGGGTGTATAATCTTGGATGAACACCCTTAATATCACTATATTACTAATAAAAATATTTTTTATGATTTTTTAATAAGTCAAAAAACTTGGTTTCTTTTTCTTTAGTCAACAAACTATTTATATTCAACATTTTACCTAGTTGTGTTACAATTTATTTGTGCCTATATAGATTTAATTTACTTTCCTAATTCACTCATTATGAAGTTTAAGTGGAAATTGTGAAGCTTCAACATATTTAATATTATTATTTATTTTAATAAATACTCTCCTTCTAAAATTAATCCTACTGATGAGTAATGAAATGCTATAAGGAAGGATCTTTGGCTGATTTTTGTCAAATTGACAACACTTTGTTGGATAAATATATGATCATTATTTCCACCACGAATATCCTTAGAATTGTCTTGACAACCCTCCAAAGATATTTTGGTATTTTATATCATTGTGTTAGTGACTACTAAAGATAGATTATCTACCTCACTATAGCTTGTTAACTCTTTTTCTAATTCTTTTGTGTGGGTTTTTACTATTACCATTGCTAAAGAAGAGAGACTATTTCCATTTTTATATATTTCATATACCCATAAGTTTTATGAATAATATAAGGATGTTTTTTCATCTATATATAAATAAATCTTGTTTAGTTTTAGTCCATTTGAGATTATCATATCTCCTAACCTAAAATCTATAAGATATAACACTGTGGCTAGCCATGTCCTTCACAAGGTTAGTGTATAACCCAATTTATAAATTTTTAGCTAAATTATCATAGAATCTAAAATATATTCCTTGGATTTCACTATAATTGAGATGTCCTCTATAACCCCTTCTAGTTTGGTAATTGACTAGTCAACCATTTGTATAACTGGATGGAAGTTGGTTATACCTTATTTAGAGATAGTACCTTTAATGTATATAAAGTCATTACATTGATATCATACCCTAAATATACTAATGTGTTATTTATTTATTTCTTCCCTATTTTTATTATGATGAATATACTTCTAGGGTCTTTGTATTTCAATAGAATAAGTTTTATTGATATAATATTAGTGAGTTTGATGAGTTTCATCAATCTCTTCATTTATATCAACTCAACTTAGTTGATTCCATGTCAAACTAGGGCCGGTGTCCAATACCAATCATTATTAAGATGTCAAAATAGTAACTAATAATTGCTTATTTTGGGGGAGTTGTGGATCATTTATCCCTAAAGGTATACTCTAGTCAACTTGATTTGAAATATATCTAATTACTTAAAAAGGAAACACTTTATGTAAAATTTAAAAATTGACAAGAAAAGTAACGACACTTAATGATAAAGGAAAGTACACATTAATCTATTTATTGAATTGAAATGGTGCTTGGAAATGAAAACATTTGATGATAAAGGAAAAAACACATTAATCTATTCATTAAATTAAAATGGTTCTTGGGAGGAAATTATTATAAAGGAAATGTTGGAATTTAAAATATAGAAAGTATATTAAAATAGAAAAATGCACACACACACACACACACACACACACACACACACACACACACACACACACACACACACACACACACACACACATGCATGCATGCATGCATGCATGCTAGATCAAATCACACTTTTAACATAAATATGTATAAGACTAAATAACAATAATAAAAAACATAAAATACCACTAAGTAATTCTAGTTCCTTGGTTGAGTGGGACATTTATCTACCTTGGAACATGATATAGGTCACACTTAGTATTTTAGGAACATAAAATCTTCATTAGCTTTTGAAAATGATTAAAATATGACAAATACTTCAACAACTCTACTTAACCTTAATGTCTCTCAATTTATTATTAATTGAATAACTACTAATCTACCAAAATACATTGTTTATATTCCCAGTTCTTATATAATATCTAACCAAATAGTTAATCCCTAACAAGATTGCTAACTACATATAATTTGTTACAAAATAAAAAAGAAATTACAACCTCCTTCCATGTTTCAAGGTGAAATGATGGAAGATATTTGTAGGTGTGCATGTAGAGCTATTAAATATTTATAGGTAAAATATCTTCAGTTATAATCATGTATGATCTAGGAAACAACTCTCACAATATTCATAGTGATGTATTTATAAAACATTACTATAAATACTATGTTTATAAGAAGGAATGTTATATATAGTAAGTTTCTTCATGAATCTAAAATTTACTCAAAGGTTTTGGAAGGTTCTTATTTAGTCATGAATTATGTATTAATTAGTGTACAAATTCCAAAACATCCTTCAACGATCTTTGTGCCTGGTCTGAGTGACTTTGGAGCTAGACTAGTAGACTCTAAAGCTAGACTAGTAGACTTTAGAGCTAGACTAGCAAACTTTGAAGTCAAACTAGTAGACATTGGACTTGGTCTGAGTTATTTCATAATGTTATTCATTAGTTTTCAATGCTTTTATTGTTCTCCAAAATCATAGTTTTGAACATAGTGTATTTATGTAACTTGTACATAAAAAATGATTGATTTTCCATGTAAAGGGTTAGAATATAGTGGTAAAAACAATAAAAATCAACTAACACATACTAATGAAGGTAAAGGATTTAATTTTAAACTTTAGATTAGAAAAAATTTATAAAATGCACATTAAAATCCATTAAGAGCGAGAATAATAGAGGATAAATAGGGTCATCACTTGGATATAATGATCCATTATATGGAATCATCATTCCCCCACACTTCACTTCTTATAAGTCCTCTTAAAATATACTACCTTAATTTCTCGTGATTGACCACTTTATTTTCAAAAATTTGGTCAAGATCATAGACATCATAGAATGTGTCCTAATTTTTCTCAAGTGGGTTGACAAACCATTTATGTCTCTAAACTAGTGCTCTCCATTTTTCAAGCTACTCAATAGGCTATTGTGAGACATTATGACATGGAGACATAGGGATAAGGATGAGTAGAATTTTGTGTCTCATACATATCTATTCTTGACCATACATCTAATATAATTGCTAAAAGATCTCAACAACAAACCTATCTCTTATAAAACTACATCTAAAGTTGGTGGTCAAAATCACCTCTCTTTGTTTCAATGGGATATTCAAGGTATACCATGTTTTATCATAGGAAGTCAATGCTTCATTAAAATTATATTTCACATATTCTTCAAAATCTATGTTACTCTACTACAAAACTCATGGATTATGTTACATGAATGTTATTTGGTATAAGTCTTTTGAAATGCACAATTTTCTACTTTACATCAGGGAATTGTGCTCTCATACAAAGACCAATAGTCTTTTCTTTATCAAAATATTCATCAATTTTTATTATCCATGTAATTTATTTTTGTAGAGTAAAAGTGTAAGATCTAAATTGGGATTCTCCTACAAATAAATTGAATAGGAAATAAGACATATGACCTAGGTTAAATCTACATAAATATATTTCACACAATAAATTCTATTGCTCTTGGGTATTAGTTTTATAAGCTTCCATGAATTGGTTTTAAGCCTCTGAGTAATGAGGTAGTCCATAGGAAATCCTTAAAAATTTACATCTGAGGAAATATTCATAGAGAAAAGGACTATAGGTTGAGGTAGGTCTCCTATAAGCTAAAAAATTCTCTCCCAACTCATAAGCTACTTAGAGGTAAACTCTAATTTTTATTTATTCTTCAAGATCTATCCTCAATTTCTTATTTTATATCTTAAACCTTTTTAATTATTAAAAATTTTAATTGCACATGGTCATGATGTCATGATAAGATAATTGTGGTTAAACCACTTGGTCTTATTATGTTTTTGGCCCAACCATTTTTTTTTTCAAATACACAATCTCATTATCTTTATTAAAATAATGAAAATTAGTTTATCTAACTCATTTTTTTAAAGATGAGATAGTGATTCCCTTACCTTGTAGATTCATTCTAAGTTGTCAATCTCTTCCTCTTGTTGTCTTATAGTAGTTTCAGCTTTGGATGGGATCAGATCTTATTGTACTTGTTCTTATTTATCATGGATGGAGGAGTGAGTCTTCTCTATCTCTATGATTGGGTTTTTTCCTTTATCCTTTAAATAATATGAAAAAGATGGAGGGAGTTATTATGCACCTTCCTCAAATACTTATGCCATGGTTGCTAATTCTTAAATGCTAAATGAGGATTCTTCTCTTATTTCTTCTTATGTAGATCTTTCTTCAATCCCTAGAGTTTAAACAAGATGTACTTGATTTAATATACCAAGGATATTTGTATCATCCTTCTCTTGATCATATTCCTTCTATAAAATAAGTATTATTATTCTCTTTATTAGAGGAACTAGCCTAGACTCCTCCTTTGGAGTCTTTATTCTTGAACTTATCCTTAGGACAATTAATGGTGATACTCCTAGGGTTGGTATCTCTTCATTTTACATTTACAAAATAGGAACTTGTATATTGGATGGTTTTAGGGTTTCCTTAGACCTACATTTAGGCACCTCTATTTTCAACTTATTTTCCTTCCTTACCTTTGGAATTGGATCTTCATTAGAAGTTCCTTATTTAAACTAGATATTGGTGCAAGGTAAGAATAAAGAGGTCTTATATTTATCTCATATTTCATTTTTAGATTATTTTTTAGGAATTATTCCTAGACAACCTTTCCATCTTATGTCTTCATGAAATGATGTTGGAAAATGAGCTGATTAAACCCATGATGCCTGATAGAATTAATTCTATGCACATATTTTTCTACCATGACTTGAATGGATCCATGTATAAATTTAGGCAAATTCATTTTCCATTATAATTTATGAATTATTTGTCTGAGGTGAGTAAGAATTCTCATTAGATCACAACCAAGATAAATATACTACCCATCACAAGTAAAATGTTTTATCACCCAAAATACAACTATACTCCAAGGTTGTAAAAAATTGTCTCTCATTATTCCCTTGGAAACTTCTTTTGAGCTAAAAATTATCTTAATAATATTTTCCCTTTCTTCATGAAATATTTGAATCAAGTCCTTGAAGGTGGACCTACCTATAATCCTAATTCCTTCACTTGGGATTCTTGAAAGCTCATTAATAAACTGGATACTCACTAGAATTTTGACCCTTCTCACCTTAGTGTGATCACTCTTGAGATTGGTGATAAAATATTTTACAATATTCTCATCATTTCCTTAAAATTTCTTCAAAAACTCTATCCATCATACTTCTTTAATTATGGAAACCACCACTTCATGTTTAAGTAAAAAATATGTAGACTTTGACTCAGATTTCTTCATTTGTCCCATACTCCTTGGATCCTTGTTTGTAAAGGTTTGTGTCACTTGAAAAATATTGTGAAACTTTATTTACAAATTTGTAATCATGTATTAGGTAGAATAGGAGGTCTCTTTTAATGAAATTGGATTACAAAAAGTGTGGAACACTTCAAATAGTTTTAAAATTAATTTCCCTTGGCTTTATGCATATCCCAAAGCTTAAATTAATCATTAAATATGAACAAGTTGTGGAGGAAAATAAAACCATCACTTCATATAGGGATATAAAAAATCACATAAAATCATGATTTATCCTTTTCCTCATGTGATCTTATGTCATCAACATTTTCAATTGACCTATTTTTCATTTCTTATCATGGCATTTATTGAACTAATTTTTCTCATTATCATTTTGATTATGTCATCATAATGACATATACCTCATTTTTAAAATAAATAATAGGTCTTATTTTATTTGGAAAAGGCATGTTCAGTTTTTGAAATGACCTACTAATGATCCTAATTTTATGGTACATTCTAATTTAATAAAATTCTCCTTTAAAAAATGGGTTAATATGACATTTAAATAACCTAAAATTAATATTATATATATATATATATATAAATACAAAATACCTCAACTCAATTTTGATGTTGTCTCTGTCCATTTAGACTATCACCTATCTTTTGAAAATGACCACATCAGTTAGCTGAAAGAACATATATAACATATTATAAGCATGAATTTTATTGCTTTGTTCCGTAAAATGTTGCCATTTCTAGTTTTCAACTTTTCATCCCTTTTTTTATTATATTTTTTCATTTTTAATATTATTAGTTTATTTTTTATTTTTTATTTTTATATTTTTTGGGAGGAGGATTGGCATTTTACTGGTTTTCAATATTCTTACTTTATTAACCTTCAAATCTCATCTTTTAACTATAATGTAAGAACAAAGTTCTCCCATGAACCCAAAATCATCTTGATAATGAATTTTCCTAAAGAATTCCTTTTTGCTTGGAGTTTTATGATAAAGTATTAGCCTATGTCCATTGACTAAGAGTGTTATTTTATTCCCATCAATTGATAGAATCTAAGCTAATCCATTATCAAATATATTTTCCACTTGGTAGGGTCCTAACCATCTAGTACAATCCTTTCCTTTGAAATATTGCTACTTTGAATCAAATATCAAATCTCAATCTCCTTCCTTGAATTTACTTCCTTTGAAGTGAGTTTCATGGCAATTTTTCATCTGATGTTTTATAATTTTAGTTTGTTGTAAAGCTTCTAATCTTGTATCATCAAGTTCATTTAGCTAAATAATCTTATCTATTTTTGCTCCATCTAAATCTATGCCCACTCCTAATATTATTCCTAAGGTATAAAATTCAAATTTAATTAGACTAAAAGGATTTTAAACAAACACAAGCTCATATGGTGAGCATGTGGTGGTTTTCCATGTGGTATTATAATTCTATACTAATTTGAGTAACTTTCCTACCCTATCTTTTCTATTGATGATGACTATATTCATCAAAATGTTATTTAACTCCTTATTAGTAACCAGAACTTGACCATTAGATTTTGGATGCTATGGTGATGATTTCATGTGGGTGATAATATAATTATATAGAAAGGATTAAAATCATACTGGATAATACTTTATTCCCTTGATCAGATACTATGGCTCTTGGTACTCCAAACCACTACATGATCCCATGGTACAAAAAGTCAATAACTAGTTCTTTGCTTGTAAAGGGCAGAGCTTGTACTTCTACCCATTTATAGACATATTATGTGCATATAATGAGGTACTTCTTTCCCTGGGAAGGTGGATCAACATGACCAACAAAATTTTACCCCTATTTCTTAGAAGGTCTTAGAATGACTTGAGGATGGAGAGGTGTTTCATTAGATAGGGTAGGTTTTTCAATCCTTTGAAAATTACCACACTTCCATAAATATCTTTTCACATTTCTATGAAGTTAAATCCAATATTACCCAACCCCAAGGATTATATGAATAGTCTATTTAGCTAAATAATGGCCTTCTCGTAGTTAATCATGGCAAGCTCTTATAATGTCATATATCTCATCCTCTCTTAAACATTTGATAAGTAATATGTTAGGTCCACATTTAAACAAAAAATAATTGAGCCATTTAAAGTGATCATTATTCCTATTCAAATTATTTCTTTCTTTATAATTAAAATCACAAGAAAATTTTATTATGGCTAAGTAGTTTACCATAATAGTAAACCATGGTGAGTGTATTGAAATTATGAATAATTGTTCATCTAGAAAGTTGTCTCTAATTATTTCATCCTCAAATGGAACATTTATCCTTGATATAAAACTAGTAACCATATTAAATTTCCCTATCTTATCAATAATTATAATGTTAAATTCCTACAAGAGTAGTAGCCATCTGATGATCCTACCTCCTACCACTGGTTTATTCATTATCTTATGGTTGAATGATCATGGAAAAAAAGATTTTATATTCAATAATATAATTATGGAACTTTTTCATGCCATATATGAAAACTAAGAATTATTTTTCATTAGTGGTATAGTTTATTTAAATTGGAGTTAGATTTTTGCTAATATAGTAAAAGGCATACATATTTTCTTCCTCATATTTTTCCAAGTACTAACCCCATATAATTGTTAGAGGCATATTTATGTATGTGGAAATCCTTATCCCAATTGAGACCTCTCAAAATTAGATTATATATTATTTTATCTTTTATTAACTCAAAATCATATTAAAACTTGTTATCCACAAAAATTCACTATCCTTAGTAAGTAAAGAAAACATAGGTGAAACAATTTTACTAGTCCTCTATAAAATGTCTATAATACCCTAAATGTCTTTAAAAACTTTTGATATTAATTTGATTCTTATATTTAGGTAGGTTATATATGACTTCAATATTTTTTAGATCAACTCATATTCTTTAGGCTAAGATGTGATGGCCTAGGATATTCCTTGATCAACCATCATCAAGAATTTTTCATGGCTCAAGGATAATATATGTTTCTCATACATAGTAATTTGTCTAAATTATCTAGAGATTCATCAAAGGAATTACTATTTATTATAAAATCATCCATATAAATTTCTACATCATCATTGGTTAAATCAATAAAAATAGCTAAAACTATCCTTTGAAAGGTCACTGGTGCATTACATATACCAAAGGGTAACACTCTATATGTAAATGTTCCCCAAGGACATGTAAAAGTTTTTTTATCTTGATATTTTAGAGATATTTTTTTGTAATTATAACCACTAAAACCATATAAGAAGGAGAAGTACTTATTTCTATCTAGGTTATCAAAAACTTGGTCTATGAAGGGTAAAGAGGAATAGTCTTTCATGGTGGACTTATTAAGCTCTATGTAATATATGCATATTATCCACTTGCCATTTTTATTTTTTACTATCAATAGTGATGATACCCACTAATATCTGATATTGGGTAAATGAATCCCACATGTGAGAGTTTTTATATCTTTATTTTAAACATGTCTCTTAATTTTAGGTTGATTCTCCTTTATGGTTGTCTAAGTGGTTTGGTATTTTATGTGTAGATATGACTGCTACATATACTTGGATGAATGACCTTAATATCATTTTATTCCCATGTAAATGATTTTGTATGGTTCCTTAATATATAAAATACCTTTGTTTCTTACTCATTATTTAACCAACTATTTATACTTGGAATTTTTCTTGGTTGGAAATATATTTCATTGGTTTTGGGATAAATGGAATGGACCTACGTATATTCTCTAATCAAATATTTTAAAGGTCATGGATGTGGTAGGATCATATTAAATATGATTGTCTTTAAAAAATGACTCACCTTTTGAAATTACCCCTACTAATGGGCACTAGAAGGTTGCTATAAATGTGTCTTGACCATTTTGTGCCCACTGAAAAATACTCTATTGGAAGGGTGTGAAATTATACATTTCATTATGGGTAGATTATAAATTGATTTTGTGATCTTCACAAGATGGTATACTACACTTTGAAGTTAGACTGGTGGACTTTAAAGCTAAATTAGTGGACTCTAGAGCTATATTGGTGGACTTCAGATAAATACTAGGTTCTTTAATACCTCTTGTTCATTATTACTATATCTCATTTACATGATTTCTAACCATTACCATGGCCAATGAGGATAATATATTAATATTTTATCTATTTAGTATACCCATATATGATATAAAGAGTCTAAATATGATTTGGTAGGTAGGTATAAGGAAATTCAATTGGATTTTATCCCATTTGAAATGGTCATGTCTCCCAATCGAGAGTCAATAAGGGTTGTTACTATGGCTAGCCATGGTCCTTTTAAGATCAATGGATATCTTAGTTTTTTAATTTTAGGCTAGAATATCATGAAATCTATATGATATTCATAAGATTGAATAATTATAGAGATGTCTTCTATGGTTTCTTTAGGTTTGGAAATGGATTGGTCTGCCATCTATAGAAATGTATAAGTATGTTGTACACCTATAAGGGATAATGATTTTAAAGTGTTTATCACCATTACATTGACACAATATACAAGGTACACTAATATTTTGATTGTATTTTTCTTCTTATAATCATAGTGATTATTTGACTTCTAGGGTCTCCATACTTGGGTAGAAGTAATTTCCCTACTAATAAATCTAGAAGTTTACCATCTACTTGTATAATTGTAGGGTATTTATTTTTTCTCCTTGAGTTTTTAAACACAATCCTTTGATGAATTTGTTTAGTTATAGAATTTATATTATGGCTTATAACAATGTTATTTCAATATTTATTTTTATCAAAATTTGGACTAAATTTAATTCATTTTCATTCCTAACTCCTTGAAGTTGTTCTATAAAAGGAATGGTTTGAGGAGCTATAATGTTTTCTTGAGGCCTTTCTTTTTCCTCATTAGGTTTTTATTTTATTACATCAACAAGGAGGTTTGGTTTTCCATTTAGGACTTAATTTATGGTAATTGGGGGGATGTCCAGTGTTTTAATTGATTTCAAATAGACATTATTACAATTATGGGCACCAATCCAAAAGGTTCCTTCTTGCTCAATCCTATAGATAGGAGCTAACTATCTATTTTTTGGATTTGTTATTGGTTTTGTAGGTATTTTGGGTTGAGCTACTTGTTCTTTTTTGGAGTTTGATTGGTATGGGGAAGCAAAAACACTTGTTGTTTTGAAAACTTGCATTATTAATTAAAAACCTATTGGGGTACCCATTATGAGTTTGCCCATGGTTGTTGATTGGATTGGCAAATCCATAGTTGTTGATGAGGTTGAGACATCCATGGTTGTCTTATTCATTCTATTGGACCCCATGTTGGTGGTCCCAATCCCTATGGATGTTCTTGTCTATCTCATGGCATCATCCATGAGTTAGAAGGATCTATTAGAACAAAATGACTCTAGTTTTAATTTTGGGAAAATTGATTTCCATGTCTTTGTATATAGTTTAAATCTTATATTTTTTTGGTTTCCTATTTATTTTGGCATCTTAGAGTAGGTAGGGAGAAAAAAAATTAGTATCATGATCATTTTTACCATAAATACCACATGTGTATGTCTTATCAATAGGGCAATCTTGGAATCCAATTTTGGACAATACATAGCAAGTGGTTTGGTATTCACATTATATTTTACTTTTAAGACATATAGTGTGGTGTTTAATTGGACCAAAACATCTATTTTAATATTTGAAATTTCTTCCATGAATTTTTTTTATATCATTTCTTCCCTTTCCTATTTTAATTTTCCTAACACTAACCCTTAATCATGAATAATTATTGTATAGTTTAGCTATATCATTGATACCAAGTTTTTTTATGTCTCCATTTCCCATTAGGTTCTAACATTCCATAGCATCATAATCTAGTAATTTGAATATTTTTTTTGCTTAGAACTTCCTCTAATTCATACCCATATCTTCTATGTGGAAAGATGGCATAGTCAAGATAGTTTACCATATTATCATCTTATTTTTGTTATATAATGAATAATTATTTTTTTATATCCCTTACTCTAAAATAGGCCTAATATTTATCTAAGAATAAATTTTTCATTTAATCTGATGTGCAAATGGAATTTTGTTGTAAACACATAAACTATCTAATATTTTAATCCTTGAATGTCAAATGGAACAATTTTATTTTGTGATTATCAATTTTTAGTCATAAGTTTCACATAAGACCTTAAATTCAAACAAAAATTAATCAGGGTATTTTTAAATAATCCCATGAAATTAGGAATTATGGATGGGGATATTTTATTCATTGCAACATTTTAATTTTTATAGAGGATAATAGGATAGATGGACATTCCATCTAGTGGTTGAGCTCTACTTCTTGTAGCCCTATTTGGTGGATTATTTCCTATATTGTCTCCTATAGTTCCCAATTGATGTTGTAGAGAAATATCTTGGGAAATTTTGAATCATCAAAAGTGGCTAGAAGGATACTTGAATGAGATTTAAAACTTTGGTTTACACTATGTTTTATCCTTAATTACTTCATTTGAAAGGACACATGTACATCTAGAGAATGATCCTGATTTTCATGTGATATTAGAAATGGTTCCTCCTCAATAGTCTAAAGTTATTTTTATAGAATATATTCTAGGGAACTTTCTTCTTATGACATACTAGTACTTGTGCTTTGTTGAGATTTTTTTGAATGTAGCTTCCTTTTGAATCTCTTTGTGTATTCATATATTTCTTTGATTTATGGGAAATTTTTCTTAATCCGTTATCAATTTTTGGATTTATACCTTAATAACACCTAGAAAATCCATGATAACGGTTCTAAAAATGATAAGTTTCATAGATATATTCATTATATCAACTCAACTAGGTTGATGTCATGTCAAACTAGGGACAGTGTCTAATGGTAGTCAACAATAAGGTGTCAAAATAGTAAGTAACAATTATTTATTTGAGGGGACTTATGGATCATTTATCCCTAAAGGTAAATTATAGTCAACTTGAATTGAAATTTATCTAATTACTTGGAAAGGAAACACTCTATGCAAAATTCAAATGCTGACAATAAAATTAAACACACTTGATGATAAATGAAAATACGCATTAATCTATTTTTTGAATTGAAATGGTGATTGGAAATGAACACATTTGTTGATAAATAAAAACACACATTAATCTATTTTTATTAATTGAAATCGTGTTTAGGAGGAAATTCTATAATTCAAAATAAATAATCCTTAAATATAAACACATAAACACACACATAAAGACCTACAAGCTAGATCAAATAACACATTTAATATATAGATGTATAAGTATAAATAATAAGTAATGAAAAATACAAAATATCACAAAATAATTCTATTTATTTAGTTGTGTCATCCCTTTCTCTCACTTGGAATAGGATGTAGATCACACTTAGTCTTTTAAGAACATCAAATCTTCATTAACTTTTGAAAATGCCTACAATCTAATAAATACTTCAACAACTCTGCTTAACCTTATTTTTTATAAATTTATTACTATGTAACTAATTACTAATCAACCAAAAGACATTGGTTATATTTTACAACACTTATATAATAGTTGAATAGAATAGTTAATCCTTAGTAATATTGCTAATTACATCTAATTTACTAAAAAATAGAAAATAATTTACAACCTCATTTCATGTTTCAAGATGAAAAGGTGGAAGAGATTTGAAGTTGTGAATGTATAGATCTTAACTATTGATAGTTATAATATCTTTAGTTACAATCATGTTTGATCTAATAATCAACTCTCACAATATTCATAGTTATGTATTTATAAAACATTACTATAAATACTATGTCTATAAGCAAAAATACTATATCTATTAAATTTCTTCATGAATCTGGAATCAACTCAAAGTGGTTTGGAAGGTTATTTATTAAGTATGCATGATGTATCCATTAATGGATAAATTATATATCATCCTTAAATGATATTTTTGTATGGCCTAAGTGATTATGGAGATAGACTGATAGACTAAAAAGATAAATTGGTAGACTCCAAAGTCAGACTGATAGACTCAAGAGTTAGTTTGAGTTATTCCATAATGTTCTTCATTATTCTTCAATGGTCTACTTGTTAACCAAAATCATAATATTCAATCATGGTGCATTTACAAAACTTGTACATACAAAACTAATGGGTTTTCCATACAAAAGGTTAAAACATAGTGGTAAAAACAAGCAACATTGAGTCACACATACTAATCAAGGTAAATGTATTTATTTTCTATTTTAGATTAGAAACAAGTTATAAAATTCATATTCAAATCCATTAAGAGGGAGATTAGTAGGGGATAAATATGGTCATTATTTGGATATAATGAGCTATTATATGGACTCATTAGATCTTTCCATCTACTTTTAGAGTCTTGGGATATTGTCTTATTCTTAGATTTTTGACACATAGACCCTTGGTGATTCTATTAAGTTAATGGATGTATCTTGTGGATTGCAACAATTATATCTCAATGCTCATTATTTTTAGTTATTGAACTAAGTTAGATTAAATTTTATATGTTGTGTCCTTGATTCTCTTAATAAATAGTATTGGTGATGGAATAGTAAGAGAAGTGGTTTCCTAATTTTTTTCCTTCTCTTAGATGTTATCCTTATCCATTATTTTATCATTGGGGATATTTGTGATAGTTGGTGGAGAAATAATTATCAATGTTATTCTTGGACATTATCATAGTTTATGACATTTAACCATGTGGTTTCATGTATGTTCTTATGGTTTTACATAGGTTGGGAAGGTAAAATTTATTAGTTTACTTGTTCACTATGTTGGGTTTAGTTGATAGGAGCACACAACAAGGCTGATTGATGGGGGAATCTCTTTTTCTAATTAAATGTTAGTTGAGGTACACATGGTTAATTCTATTGAGGAATGCATGGTTCTTGATTATATTATGACAACCATGTGTTTTTTATTATCCATTATTATGGAAACCAAGTTGGTGGTCATCACTATTGTGGAGGTGTTAGACTATCCCATGGCATCACCCATGGATTGGAAGGAGATCTAAGAAATAACTATTTTATCTTGTGATGGTAAGATAAATTATTCTGTTATCTTTGTGAGATATAATTGATCTCTCCCTAAGGTTGGGAAATTTTTTTTATTTTATTATTGACGATAGGAAAGAGAATAATTTTTTTTCTTATAATTATCATTTGTGTCACAAAGACTACACATCTTTGTTTTTTCAAGAGGATAATATCGAAGGGCATGTTTTAACCCACATATTGGGAAGTATATAGATAAAGTTTCATTGGTGGAATTATATTTTACTTGCAGCCCATATAATGTGGTATTTATGTATACCAATATTTATATTTTAAGATGTAGAAACTCCTCCATGAGTTTACATACCTCATTACTCCATTTCCCTATTTTTAGTTTCATAATACTAGCCTTTGTTCTTGAGTAGTTTCTACATAGTTTAACAATATCATTGAGACCAAGTCTTTTTACATATCCTTTCCCTATTAGGTTCAATTATTCTTGATCATGATTATCTAATCCCTTCAATAAAATTATTTTTCTTGGTTCATCATCTAACTCATATCCACACCTTATATGGATAAATAAGAAGTGATCAAGATAGTATTCCATGTTTTCATCTTCCTTTTCTTTTATAAAAAATAATTCCTCCTTTTTATATAATAACCTACACTAATCTTGATATTTGTATAAGAATACATTTTCCATTTCATCCCATATGTGAATGGAGTCTATCTATAAACCCATAAACCACCTCATGGCTAAATACTTGAGTGTGGAAGGAAACAACTTCAACTTTTGATTATTAGTTTTGTAGTCATAGGTTTGACATAATATATTGAACTCAAACTAGAATTGGTTATAATACTCTATTGACATTACTATAAAAGTAAGAATAATATATGGGGATATGTTATTCATTAGAGAATTTTCATCTTGATCTAGGATAATAAAATATTTAAAAGTTTTTCCTCCTAGAGGAAATCTAACTGATTCAACCCTAGCTTTTGGGTTTAATATGTTTCCCATATTGTCTCTCATTTCTTCCCACTATATATTATAAATAGTTATTATATGTGGTGTGGGTTCATATGAAGTGGTTTCAATCCTACTGATTGAGATTTTATATCAAATTTTTGTCATATAAGTCCCTTTATATTATTATTTTTTATCTAAAAATATGTACCTTCTTTTGGGGATTTATCCCAAGGTTCAGGTGATGAGAATGGTGATTCTTATTTAATGGTGTGAAGATCCCCAAGAATTTTTTCCCTATAATTTATTCTAACCCAATATATTCTTGTGATTTATATATTCTTGTGATGTTTTGTTGGTAGTTCTTGGGAATGTATCTTCCATTTGAATTTGTTTGTTTATTCATAAATTTCTTTTAGATTATTGGAATTACTTCTTAATCAATTGTTAGCTCTAACCTCTTCTACCTTATTAACATTATAAAGTTACAAAAAATGGTGCTAAAAATGATGAGGTTTGTTATGTCTTCTTAATTTATTTATATATGTTATGTCAATCTAGGTAGTGTCCAATGCTATATGTAATAGGATATGTAAAGGTTATGACTAACACACTTATTTTTGGGTTGATTATGGATCATATAATCTACTGATCTAAAGATATACTTTATTGGATTCAACTCTAAACTAATTGGTGTTGAAATAAAACACACTCTTTTATTGAATTGAATTTTTTAGAATGTAAAACATGATGTTAATCTACTTTTATTGAAATGAAACTACATGAATGTAATGTGCACTAGTAATCTAGTTTAATTGAAATGAAATTGAATGAATGGAAAATAGAAGAATGTTTGGAAAATGAGTGAAATATATATTTTTATAACTAGAATAAATACTCACACATCAATAAAGCCATTTAAAATGAATCAATCATGTCCTAACATGTGTCAAAGTTAGACACATGCACAAAGCATACATCCCATTCACCATGATTTCACACTCACACCAAAACATTATTGATATGAATGGGATATTAATCCTTTGGGATGGGAGAGTGAATTTCCATTAATACCCATTCTTACCATTAACAAAAAATAAAATCTAGATAAGGTGGGTCTATTTCACCATTAAAATAATCTAAACTTTGTCTTGTATATCATGGGGGGAGATAGAGACTAGATGGAGCCACTGTCATGCATGAATGTCCATGCTAACAATAATATTTAGAAGAATCTTCATAAGAGGTCCCTATAGAATACATGAAATTCATCATAGGGCATGATTCAGACCTTGTTAAATATTTTATTACATCCTAAAATAAAATAATGGTGGAGACGCGAGGCATTAGAATCATTGTCATTAAGGAGCTTATCAGGGAGGTTACAAGATGTCATGTGATGGTACAAAGGTATTCAAGGACCAATCCAAGAAGATGGAAATGATGCAAATATTATTTTAAATAAATGAGGCCCTAAAACTAGACAAAAATGTATTCTCACAAATGGACCTATTGAGGTACTAGCTAGAGGTTTGCCTTTAGATCATGAAATACCTAACATTGGAAGGTAAATTCACTCTTATCTTCTCATATCATTTCCTACATTTAAATAATTTTGAAGGATTTAGAATCAGTCTACCATATTATCTATTGAAATATTTTAAGAGTGTTTCCCTTTCATATCAAATTAGTGAAACAAATGTCATCATTCACCAAGGGCTTATCTTTCTACTTATTAAGCATGGGGAGACCTTACATGGGAAATGAGATCTGCTAGGGGGGGTCTTCAATAAATGAGGACTCCCTTGAAGAAGACTCAACTTCAGACTCTCCCCAACCTCCTTGGATACCATCCCTTACAATCCTTAATTACAAAAGTCTCATAGGGGACCTTCCCCTACAAATCAACATAAATAAACCTAAATCAATCACCTTTGAAGAGGAAGATGTGTTAGAATCATCAGGAAAAGGTAAGGCCCTCTTATTTGATTTGGTCTAGAAAAATAAAAGATAACTAGAGAATTTTAATGATAAACTCCATAAATTAGGTTTAGGTTTAGGAAATATGATCAAGGAATGGAATTCAAATACTAGGAAAGCCAAAAAAATGTTACAGGATTTCACGTAGATCAATGAGGTAGAGGATATCCATGTAGGAAAAAAGAAAAAAAGGTAGAGGTTTATCTAACTTCCAAAGACTCCCCAAAATAACTAATTTGTATAACCCCCTTAATAAGAACTTAGAAAAGGAGGATTCAAATAAATTAAGGATGATCTTCCCAAAGGACACTACTGAAGGCCCATACAGAAGGACTTGAGAAAGAATTATCATGGACAAGCTGAAGGAAAAGGTAGAGGATAAATACCCTAGCAAGGAACTCATGGAGGACACTTTACCCATTGATAAATTTCACTTTTCTATTAGGATTATTTGGTATTCTTCTATGGGATTTTTTTAGTGGTTTTGTTTTTTAGCTATAGTATGTTTTTCATACCTTGGGACTTACTCTATTTTGATTTTCTACTGGTATAACTATTAGATTGAAGGATCCTTTTAAGAAAAATATTTACCTAATCAAATAAAAAGAAATTATTAGATATTAAATGTTTTGAATGGAAATTATAAAAGTAATTTGTTGAAGATAAACACACCACACATGAACCTATAGATTAATCACATAAAATAGTATTTTGTATAAAATTTGAGAATAAACTCAAAACACATAACAATAAATAATAAATAAATAAATACCAATCAATCCTTCTTACTTGGAATGAGTGGGCCATTGATCCTCCTTGGAATAGTATTAAAATTCTCTTAATCTTGAAAAACATTCATGAACTCATATTCTTATTCATATGGAAAACTTTCTTACAATAATATACTGAGAATGGCACTATTCTAATTTAAATTAGTAATGCCTAAATTCTCTACTACCTCTATTATAAAAATACATTGTTTATATATTACAACATTTACAATAATTTTTCAAGGGTAGGGTAACAAGTTAATAATATGAAACCCTAACCAAAATATATTTTTATTTCATAAAAAACATACTTTCAATCTTTTAGGAACAAAAGGTGGACAACAGTGGATCTTGGTTCAATCATGATCCTTATGTTTTGTTTTTGATTGATGAGTTGAAATGTACATGGTGGTTAAAATGATTTGACTCAAATTACGTTAGAAATAAAAATATATTATTTTAAATCACCTTTTTGAGATACACCATAAATATACATATTATATATAAACATACTATTTCTAGAAATTCCATTTTTAACACTTTCATGTATTTATAGAAATAAATTATAACTCTTTATAACTTGTCTTCACATATCTATAACAAGTAGGTTATCATTATAGATATACTACAGAGCTAATTGAATATGTTTAGAGCTATTTTGATAACTTTTAGATCCTAAGGGATAACTTATGGAGCCATACTAATGAATTTTAGAGCCAAACTAGTGATTTTCAGAGCTAGGCTAGAAATATGGGAAACTATCATGTGGATTCCTTAGAGGTATTAAGTCTTTCAAAATTGGTCCTTAGTATAAAACTTGGTTTCCAAAAACATCTACTCTTGATTTTAGTGATTAAATTTGTCTTATACATTTTTCCATGTATATGTTATAACTTATCTGATAAAATAGATAATAATGACTCTCAAAGTATATTAAAGATAAATATCTCACTTTATACTTTAAATCAATAATGAGTCCTAACATTAGCATCCAAATCCACTTTAATGAAGGGTAAATATGGGTAAATGGAGATCATTACATAGATATGATGATCTATATTATGGACTCATCATCATACACACTTAAATTCTTACAAATCCTATTTCAAGATACAACCTCAGCGACTATATACCAAGTGTCATGTTCTCTAGTGTGTGATTGAGATCATAAACATCTTAATAAGTGTCCAAAATTTTATTATTCATATTTGTATGGCCCTTTAATTCTCTAACCTTGGTTCTCCATTTATCAGATTATTCTAGTCTCTATGGTGATGAGTTTGTCTTTATAGACATGGGATTCAATATCAATGGAGTTATGAAGTTCATAGTAATCCATTCATTTCCAAATTCTCTCATCATTTCCAATATGGCTATAAACCTCTCGAATCACTATCTTATATTAGTAGGGGAAATGACTTCTCATCTTTTTAAGGAAATATTTAGTGTATCCCATATTTCGTTACATATATCAAGCCCTATATTGAAATTATTCTGAGTGAACTCCTCAAACATACTATAAATTTTAAGTAGAATATTTGGGTAGTGATCTCTAATATTGAGATCATATATTAAGCTAATAAAAATTAAGCACATAAGAAAATTTGATACAATATAAAGAATAATGTCATGTGATAAATTTAATTGAATGTGCGCATGCCAAATCATGGCCTAGAGTAACCATAGATAAAAAAAAAGTCAACTTAAACATTACACCAAAGATTACAAAACTTGGAAGATTTCTCATATTTCATTTTTAGTAATGAAGAGAATTTCTTCTCCCTTTATTTTCTCATATATAATGTATCAAATCAACATATTGTCATAACCTTAAAAATTCAAACCTAATATTTTTTCAATAAATAAGGTTAATCATCATATCATTTTTTATTGTTATTGGCATCAAGTGAGCCTACTATCTTTTCTAACATTCCATTAACACACAACTCACACTCTTCAGGGTGGACATGGATTGGTTTGATAAAATACAACAAGCTTTGATGTGTGAAATTGACCTAGGTATAAAACACTTAGTTATTAGAAATTATTTTCTTTAAATTTATATTTTAACTTAAGGAGAGTTTTATAAGTAAATTTGACATAATGATTAGAATTAACAGATAATTTTCTACATTAATTGGGATGAATTAGGGTTTAGTGATCCCTATTTTACCTCAATCAAGGTAAAATGCCCTTAAAATTAATTAGATTAACTATTACTAGATATTTAAATTTAGTGAACCCATTTAAATTAAATGGAAAACTGATCTTACATGCATACATTGTTTTATTCAACTTATGGCACTAAACACAACATCAATTAGAGCATACTGGAATATACAATCCATATTAGGCTATTTTATGGAAATAATATTTTGAATAAAATCATCTAATTAATTATTATAATCACATGTCAATTTTTTTTCAAATGTATAATTTTAATTACTTGACTTAGATCATTATTTGATTTAACTCAAATTATCTACTTTGACAAATGATTAGCTTTATTAATGTATAAAATTCTTGATAATTATATATCTATTGACGTAGTGGATTGCACTCAAGGCAAGACACCTAGCTCCTACCCTTTCACACACAAAAATGGAAACTCCCCTCTCACCTGTGGGACTGGTGAAGCTAGAGGGGAGAGTCTCTAGATAAGGGCTAGCTCCCTCTGATGTATCTTTTAGGCCATGGTTTCTCCTACTGCTAACAAATAAATGTAAAAAGGGGGGAGATGAAAATAAATAAAGTTGCTAAAAACAAAACCTAAGCCTAAAAATGAAAAGGTGATACACCAAAAAATGTTGACCCACTCGGCCCAAACATACACTTTTCACTAGGAAGAAGTGCCCATACACTTCATCTGACGTGGGAAACTCTTCTATTTTAGTGAGTCACCTTTTCATTTTTAGGTTTAGGTTCTATTTTTAGCATCTTTCTCCCTTTTCATCCCCCCTTTTTACATTTATTTGTTAGCAGTAGGCAAAACCAGGGCCTAAAAGATACATCAAAGGGAGCTAGCCCTTATCTAGAGACTCTCCCCTCTAGCTTCATCGGTCCCACAAGCAAGAGGGGAGTTTCCATTATTGCATGTGGAAGGGCAAGAGCTAGGCATCCTGCCTCGGGTGCAATCCATTACATCAACAATTTTTGGCATGCCCAATGGGACCAACTAGGATAAGTTGTGTCCAAAGAGTTGAAGAATTTTTGGTTTGTTCTTCAACCAAGTAGCCTTTACAGGCTTTTACATCAACACCAATGGCAACTCTAAGTTAAATCAATTGGTTAAGTAGTTTTGGTGCCATCAAGAAATAGTAGTTTGGTATGTATAATTCCATCATTCAGAGCCATGGACCCTATTTTCCTTGGTTAGCCTAGCTATGATCCCTACCAGCCTTATGTTGATCCTTATTAGGTCCAATATGACCAGTCTCAACCCTGTCATGAGCTATATCAGCCTTATGCCCAGTCTTCTCAATGTGTCACTTCTCCTACTCAACCCAGTCTCTTTGCCAATCAACCTATTTCCACCTTCAAATGAGCACTATTGGGTTATGAAAAGTATGTAGTAGAGCTTGACACTAGAAGGGGATGTGGCCAGGAAATCCCTGATCATGTCATCCATCAAGTGAGAAATGCACTAGATCTGGTTAAGAGTGAATGGGCTCCTATTGAAAGAGTTAATTGGCACAGGCTTATAAGTGAGATGCTAGATGTGAGTGGTTTGATTGCATCTTTGAAAGAGAAGCTAAGTATTCATGAGAGGCAGTCTTACCAAGTCTATCAACCTGCATACCTATTGCCCCAAGTATCATATCAATCATACATAGCCCCTACTTATGAGCTAAATCAAGCCTGTCAAAGTCCTTTTCCCAATCATGTTGAGGAGAGCTCCAAAATAGTAAATCTTGTGTTTCAGGATAATCTTGATAAACAGATCAAATTGGCAACTATTCAAATGTAGCAGTCTATTTTGGTAGCAAGGGAAGTGGAATCTAAACCCTCACTACCCTCTCACATTGTGGCCCTATCACCCCAAAAGGAGATGCCCAATCTTAATATCTTGAGCTGGAATAAAGTGGTTGAGTTGTGGAACAGCAAGGAGGAGAAATACATTGCTCAAGAGTGTGAGGTATAGAATGAGGTTAGTCCTTTTTGAGTCCCTCCCACCCTTCCTCAAGAAGCTTCTTGTATTTCATGGAAACCTTCATGCACTCCCCATCTCTATGATGATTCCTATGAGCCCCAAGAAAGACAAAATGAGGATAATCTGGCTAAGTAGATTGAGGAATTAGAGGCTAAGATGAGACTACTTAGAGAAAGAGAGATGGAGCTTTCAGACCTTATGGAGGAGTCGATGCCAAAAGATACCCCTTCCACCAATCCACAAGCTAATTTCAATATTGATGAAGTGTTGGTAAAGTGGAGGGACTAAAATCAAGTGATTTTGGCCCAAGGTCTACCCCCTCCTATTCTAGAGAAAGCCTCCTCTTGTGTGCCAAATCCTTTTTATATGATGGCACTTGCTCATTCTGGCTCATCCAATGCATCAATCGATCCTACCCTCAATCTCATGCACCTAGCTTTCCAGCACACCTCTCTTCAGATAGCTCTTCTTGTACATGAGTAGACCCTCCCAAATCTTCCCCAAACTCCTCAAGTATTTCAACATGATCTCCAAATTCTAAGCTAGAAGAAGGAACATCATGAACTAGCCCAAGGCCTTGAAGAGGATAAAGTTACTCCTTGTTCACAAGGGGAAAATTCCAATCCCAAGGTCATGAGTTGGAAGTAAATAGTGGAATCTTGGGGCAGAGAAGAAGAGGAGGAGAAAGGTTTTGCTCAAAACCTTGAAGAAGATGAGGTTTCTCTTGCTCCTGATGATGATTGTGACCTCTAGGAAAGGCTCTTTCAAGAAGATATAGATAGGCAAATTACAGAGTTAGAGTCTAGAGTGAGTTTTCTCAGCCATCATGTGGTGGACATTTTAGACCAAGTAGCAAATCACATGTCTAAACACACTCCATCTACACACCTCCAAGAGAGATATCAACAACACCTGATATAGATGAAGTGCTATCCAAATGGAAAGAGGAGAATCATTTGATTCTAGCTCAGGGACTACCTCCTCTTCCACATGAGTTCATCGGTCAGCCTTCCATTTCAACCCTTCTCAAGGAGGAACCTATCTCAAAAGAAGCAAGTGAAGAGGAGTATGCTCAGTTTAGGACTGATCAGGGAGACTTCATGAGTGCAGATGAGGAGGAGATCACCATAGACATCATGAAGGAGCATGTACAAGCTCTTGTTCATGTTTTGAATGATTCACTTGAAGTCATTGGGGCAGGATGCACTCCTCTTCAAGGAGGCTATGAGATGGATAAGAGTGGAGAAGGTAGCATTAGGACTTGAATAAGTATGCAAAGGGGTTGTAGGATTTCAAATTTATCCTTTCAAGAGGTTGGTGAATCTAAATATATTTTCTTCAAAGCCATCAAGGAGGATGATCATACCATGGAACCCAAGCATGAGGCAGAAGAGAACAAGCCAATCAATGATGCATATCAAGGGGCTTATTGTGATGAGCTAGCAGTGATTGATTTCTTGATGAGATACACTAGCATTAAGAACCAATAGGAGGCAAGCTTACAAGAACAAGTAGAGTATGTATATGTTGGAAGCATGTTTGAATCTAATCCACTCAGATACGAGCCAATCCAGGTGGTAGGCAAGAGGAGCAGGTCACCAAGCTTCCACTTCATTCAGCCACTTGTCTGGCACCATAAGTTTCCTAGCCAAGGAGGGGACTTAAGAAATTTTCCCTTTGATCTAGGAGGGAATAAAATATACCTAATTAGTTGTACATAGTAATTACTTTTAGTTTCTTTTCCTACTTTCCCTAAGTGCAATTTTCACAAGTAGTGTTTTTAGCCTTGTGTGTGTCTTCCTTTATGTGTGGGGTAAAAGGCTTCATGTTTGATTTTGGGATCCCTCAAGGCAGTGGCTAACTCTTTTAGAGCTACATCTGACTCTGTGCCCAATGGACTAAAAGGCAACTAGTCTCAAAGCATAGCAGGCATGCTTCCCCTGGGAGTCACTAATTTGTTGACCATTTTTCACCCAACAGGCCAAAAAATTTGGTCCCCCCTTTTTTTTATGTTGTTCTGAGCTAGTACTTTTGATTTTTGCATGAGTCTTGCAATTTCTATAGACTCTATAGTTTTTCTACGGACTCTACAAGTCCATTTCTATGGACTCTACAGAGCTTCAATTTCTATGGACTCTACAGGTGTAGTCTTTTGGTAGATGAAGAACCAATTCAGAGAGTACAAGGTTTTACAAAGCTTCTTCAGACTCTTGTCTAAAGAAATACATAGGGAAAGAGAGCTAAAATGGTTCAAAGACACTTTTTCTTGAGGTTGGAAGAGTGGTTCAATAACATAATCTTTCCAAGAGTTAGCATCTTTAAACCATTGAACCATTGAACTAGTTCAATGCTTCAGTTCAATGCCTTGGTTCAACATTTTGGTTTGATGCTTCGGTTCAATCAAATGATTCAATCACTCAGTTCACTTAGTCAGCTTAGTTCAATGTGTTGGTTCAATGCCTTGGTTCAATGTTTTAGTTCAAAGCCTTGGTTTAATCAACAAAGTTCAATACAAAGTTCATCGACAAAGTTCAAAGGCTCAGCTCAATTCAAACAATTCAACAAGCTTAGTTCAATGCTCAGTTCAACGCCTTGGTTCAAAACCATTTGAACCATTAAACTGGTTCAATTGATTGGCTCAATGGTTGGTTCAAAGGAGCAGTTCAATGTGAAAAGTCAAGAGAGAGCCTCCTAAAGGACAAGTGCCCTTGTGGAGGGCACTTGATCAGCAAAATCACCCTTTGGAAGGGTCAATTTTAATAAACCTGAAGGGCATTTTGAAGGCAGTCAAAGGAATTCAAAATGTGTAGAAAGGACTAAGGAAAGAAATGAATTATTTCATACTTTTTGTCTGAAGGAATTCCTTCAGACAAAAAGTCCAAAGAAATTTGGGAAGCTGCAAGCTCAAAAGGACCTAGGAAAAAACCCGAAAGAAATCAAAGCAGCTGAGACAATTTTCACAGACTTTTTGTTCACAAGAAAATTGTCCACAAAAAAGGCCCATAGGAAAAGCCTGAAGGACAAACCCGTTGAGGAGCCAAAGAACCTCAAAGTGTAGGTGCCCTTACAAGGGACTCTTAGCTAAATTGAAGGACATTTTTAAAAGCCTGAAGGGTCACCTTCCTTTGGGAAGGTGCAAAGAAAGAAGTCCATAGAAAAGGCTGAAGCAAGAAGCTGAAGGAAAGTCTAAGGGGTGATGGGCCTGAGGACATCAAAGTCAAGCACGGTGAACTAGCCATTATTTTTTAAGTGATGACAGGTATGTGGACATCAATTTTAAGACAATGAAATAGCTATTTGTTTTTTAAATGCTTGAGTACCAACCAAAAAAGAGCCCAAAGAACACAATGACCTACCAAAGAGATAGCCCCTGAGGGCTGAAGGAGTAAAAGGAGACAAAGCAAGGAAGAAGACAAGGTGTAGAAAGAGGCAAAGCAGTCCAAGTGGTAAAGAGGAGGTGAGTTATTACCAGATGGTCACCAAATGGTGCAAACAGTAAATGATATGTCTTGTCTTCTCCTTTTTTGCATTTATAAGGGGACAAACCACGTGAATATCTAGAAAGAGCAGTTTGTTTGTAGAAAAGAGGTGCAGCCCATGATTTCACATTAATGCTTGAACACCAAAGTCAAGTTTGGTGATTATATAACATGGTTCTAGTAGGCCTCTTTTAGAAGAATGACATTAGCAATAGTGACTTCCTTTCCCTGATGCTTTTAGTGCACATGGGCTAGTTTTTCAAAAGAAGCACCAAGTTCTTTTCCCCTCTTTCTATATATTGTAAAAATTCTCATTTGAGAAGGATCCATTCTCTCAACCTTAAGGCAAAACTCTACCCTAAAATCTCTCAAGCTTGTAAGGCAGAGCTCTACCACATTTTACCTTGAATTAGGACTTAGCATTTTTACCTCTATCTGGAGTTGCACTTTAAAGTATATGTCTATGTTCTTCTTTTGTGTTAAGTCATTATCTTTCATTCTTTTCATAGATCAATTACAACATGTCTAGTGCATTTTGAAGTATCTTTTCTGTAGGTCTACTAAAAGTGTCTATAGCAGGAATATAGGCGCATGTGAATAGGTTGTCAAAGTGTGTCGTAGAGCACCTTTGGTAGTTCCTTCCTCCCTATATCTCTACAAACCCCTGACTCACTAAAATAGAAGAGTTTCCCACATAGGATGAAGTGTATGGGCACTTCTTCTTGGTGAAAAGTATATATTTAGGCTGGGTGGGTCATCATTTTCTGGTGTATCACCTTTTCATTTTTAGGTTTAGGTTATGTTTTCAGCATCTCTCTCCCTTTTCATCCCCCCTTTTTTACATTTGTTTATTAGCAGTAGGAGAAACTAGGGCCTAAAAGATACATCAGAGGGAGATCGACCTTATCTAGAGACTCTCCCCTCTAGCTTTGTCAGTCTCGCAAGTGAGAGGGGAGTTTCCATTGTTGCATGTGGAAGGGCAAGAGCTAGGCGTCCTGCCTAGGGTGTAATCCACTGCATCAACAATATCCATAACCATTTTTAAAATTTATGGATTTTAGCCTCAAAAAATAATTTCATTTTGAATACAATTGATATGATGGTCTCTCATCCATTCTATTATTTTAAATTTATTTCTCTAATTTCTTAGGTTATTAAAATTATAAATAAACATTTTCTTTCATCAATTAAAAATAATAATTCAAGATATTAAATTTCCAATGTTAGGTTCAAATAAATTTTGTGACTAAATTAATTTAAACTCAAAGGTTTTAATTCAAACAATACTTTAATCAATGTTTCACATGATTAATAAAACCTTACTATGATAGCTTATCCATTAATTATATCTATATGATTTAACTCTTCCATTTTCACCCTATTCTTAAGGTACCTAATTTCATTATGGTACTAAGAGTAATGTTCTGAACTTTAGGATAGTCATTGTTCCTTTAGTAGACTAATGAGATAAATGCTAACAATACAATATACTCATCTCAGTAACTTTGGACTTTGCATTCCATGTAAACACCATAGGTTCATAATAATGATTGAACTAACTTAAAAACATAATGCATAATTAAACTAATCATAAATATTTATATTTAAATTTGTTACTAATTAAGTTACTCAGGATTCAACAAAGTAGCCTTCAGCTCACCCTCTCAATTTTTTAGTATAGTCTTACAATATAGACCTTGATTATAACCTTTCTCTGAGGTATTTGTTATGAATTCATTATGTACTTTCCATAATTTAATTTACTCATAATGCAATATATACCTATATATTAATTATAAATTGTCAATTATAAAAATAAAACATGCTTATGAAAAGGTCATGATTTGTAATAACTTGTTCCATCCACAATTCAAGAAACCCTACAATTAACAAGATTTTTGCTTATAATATTATATGAAATTATGAATTTATACACAAAATAATGTAATCTTGTATCTAATCTAAAATAAAATTAAAACTAGATTCACCTTTCTATTAACTTAAAGTTGTGGACTCCTTACAACTCTACTTCAATCATACACCAGATAAAAAGTTCACATTAGTATTCATAACTTTAATAAGGGAAAATAATATTTAAATATTTTATATTTGTCAATATTTGATTTATTTTCACCAATTTCATTGACCATAAGGAGTTACTTCATAAATAGTGTTATGAAGGATAAACTACTTAAGATAAGAAAGAAAATAAAAAAGGCTTATACCATCTCATGAACATCCTCCAATAAATAAATACACATTCAACCATATAATTATAAAGACTTATTCTTATAAAAATATACTCTAATGAGTGTTCCAAATATATTTAATATATTACTCGTGTTTTTGATAGCATTACTTTAACAGTTCTAAAATGGTATAGGTCAACTTAGTCATAGGTTCCTTATACCATTTATGAATGTAACTAGTTTAAAAGTTCATAGATATCAATTTAATTTAAATTATTAACTATATATTCCTAATTTTACCATTTAAGGATTGATTGAACTATATAAATAATATAAACTAACTATAGCTATATTAAATTAAGGTTTTTTAAGCTAGACATCAATATTTTCACCATAACACTTAAACACTTAATTAAATATGGAAATATGAGACTATATAAATATATCGAAACAATGATATTTAAATAATATATTAGGGTCACTTAAATTACATAACTTTAAAGTCTAGATTATCTACTTACTCAAGGAAAAGGAATAACTATTTCCAAAAAAAACTACTAATATGAAGTTAAACAATAAATACCTAGTTTAATTAAAACTCAAAGGCTAAAATTATTATTATGATACTAGATGAAATATTACCAAGAATTATCATTTTCCTTCATTACTCAAGTAAAATATTATCATAACTAACTATACTCATAGTTAAGAAAAATAACATAAGTATTATTTTAATCAATCTGAGTATAACTTCAAAAAATTGCTATGAAATAGTTATATCTTAAATTATTGAAGTAATCTCAATAAATACATGTATATACCTCTAATAAAAATAATTTAGTCACACATCACCTTGAACATATACATCAACAAATATTAATACCTTATATAGAAGTATAATAAAATATGGTTCCTAAAAATAAACCATATAAAACTTGAATATCAACTCTAATATGTGCTTGAATATTTATTTCATTATCTCTAAAGAGACTTATCATTGAGTCATAATAATTAATGTTCAATACTAATGAAAAATGTACCAAATTACATCAAGCATATTGTTGTGTCCCAGCATGCCCCATATTTAAATTTTAAATGGGGACCCTCTTATTCTAGTTAATCTTTGGTTTTTAGGTTTTTAGTTATGAATCAATGCCTTATGAATGATTCTTGATATTAATCAGGTCTGAATTCAAGTATTTTTAACATAAAATTTTATATGTTTAATCTATCTAGTCTAATTATACCTCTAAAATGTTGTCTTTCAATTTAAAGGTGACCAAGTCTTTATAATTTCCCATTGAAGGAATTAGTTGATAATAAATTTTAGACTTAGTTATTTGGGAAGTATTCAAGATTTAGAGATGATGTGAATTTATTAACGTGGAATGACAAAATATATTATGTGTCCAAACTTAAAAATTAGGCTTTATTTTATGCCTTGGTGGGGGGTTTTTTTTGTGAATCTACTAATGAACTCATTTACCTTAGTTTTCCCCACATATTTTCTTTCCAATACCCCCTTATTTGAATGATATTATGCCACTTAGAATCATCCAATTCACTTTGGAACCCAGACAATTAAAATACTTAACTTTTTATTGTAAATTTCCTAAAGCCCTAGGATCTTGAGATCATGCCACATGGTACAATCCTAAGGACCCAAGGAACTAAGAGGTAGTTGGTAGCCAAATAGACATGAGCCTCTAGTCCATTGGGATTATTCCATGTGGCATTACCTTGGTGACCTAAGGAATGGATGCTGAGATGGAAGCCAATGGCCCCAAGCTTTCAAATAACCAAGATGATGCCACATGGCACCATCTTGATGACCTGGGGACCCAAGAGTTATGATTATTTGGAATGGACATGGGCCCTTAGATAACTAAGATGATGTCATGTGGAATAATACTAGTGACTTAGGGACCTAAGATGGTAAATAAAATCCACAAGGGTTCCATGTAGCTTCGATCCTCTAGGTTAGTGGTATTGTGCCAAATGGTGACATCCCACTACCCCATAATCTTGGGGTGGTCCATATAATTCCAAGATTTTAGGTTAATGGGACTACACCATGTGTCATCATCCTACTAGCTTGGGGCCAATAGAGTGAGGAAAAAAGAACCTAAGAAGAACTTTTAATTTCCAAGTGGACCTGGGGACCTAGGGGGAAGCTAAATGTGACCAAGAATTATGCATATGATATTTTGGATGATCACCAAGTGGTAGAGAGAACCTAAGGACATAAAGTGATGATGGACTTAAACCACATCAACTGACCAAGTCATCATAAAAGGTGCATGATTAGATTTGATAGACCATCAAAATATCATAATGGCCTAAAATTAGGAAAACAATAGAATAATCAATCAATCTTGATTTTAGGGAGGCCTAACTAGTTAAGGGAGATATTTAGAGTTAGCTAGTGACTTCTTGACCAAACTATTCTCCCATGTGGGCCGAATAGAAGAATCAATAAAAATACTTTGTCTAAATGGAGAATTTTGAGATATTTTAAGTTAAATAGGAATAAAAACCATGGATGAAAGACAAAATAGAATTTGGATTTCCTTTGAGAATGGAGGGAATGTCCTAACCAAATGTAGTGGTAATGGCTTGGAGTGGAAATCATGATAAAGGATGGGAACCTTTTGCTAATTGGGTCAAATCACATTCCCATTATATATAAGGTAAGTTGTATTATTATTTTAGATTGGGGAAGATGTTATTTACCAAAAATATATAGAAATTATGATAGGCTTAGTCATTTCTTTTTCTTGTTTTGTTTTGGCTTGTAATTATCTGCCTAGAGGGCACAACTAGATACTCTTGTAATAACATTGAATTAGATACCAGACTAGTTTGAAATTCAAGATATTATTTATTTATGTCCTTCAATTATTGAATAGATAGAATTAATTAATGTTGATAAGATATTTTGATACATGTTTACTCATGAATATGTAGTTAGTTTTTGCAATAGTTAGTTTAATCAATTATGAATTCCTATCATGTTTAACTTGGAGCTATATCAAGCCATTATGTTCAGTAGATAAAGGCCTTTAATTTAATATAATTTTAGATTAATATGATAATTTATTCCCTTGACATATTTTCCATCAAGTTTCTTCAGTTTGTGTTATAGCTAGACTTGTTGCACAATGGTATAATTGTGATCAGACATGCTTTTAACTTTTAACATTAATAATTTTGTTTCAGTCAAGGAACCACTCACTTTCTTACCCTATTATTTATCTCTTATTTTATTTTATTTTTTGTTGAATATTCTTCACATTGTATTATAGTGTGATACCCATGTGAATGAGGAATCATAAAGACTTACACAAACATCAGTAAGAATTCTTAAACAATACGGAGTGGACTAAACTTTTGTTGGTTAATTTTCCATTACTCACCTAGTTAATCAATTAGAAATTTATCATCTCTTGGATTTAACCGGCTGAATCTTAAAAATGAGTGACATTTTATCCCATGTTATTTTCTCCCTTTGTCCTATCAAATCAGTTAATCTAATAATTGTTTATGTTGTGAGTCATAAATTGAGACTAACAAAAATTGATTCTAAAGGGAGGGGTGAACCTCTGAATATCAAAATCTGTTTAATATTTCTTCGGTGAGGAGGAATTATTAGAATACTATTATAATTTGGAATTTTTTGAGTCTTTTGGCCCTACCTCTTTTACATTATAATTTTAATTACATGTTTAGAAACACATAATAAAAATTAGTATTTGAAGGAAGGCGTGAATACTTTCTTCCTAGCTTAAATTTTATAGATATTTATGTAGTTTTGATTTGTTATCTACCATCAATTTCCAAGATTCTATGTGTTTCATACTTTGGTTTTTGATTACTTAGACTAAATAATTTATAACCCATAACTATCATCCTAAATAATCTAGAGCTTGTTGAGGGAATCTCTATATCTTGAGCAATAAGAGGTATATTTATTATATCCCCATTTATTTATTTTATAAAATCATGAACTATGGATACCAATAAATTTATCCACCCCTACCATTTCATCCACTCAACCTACCCAAAATAAGCCTCTACCCATTATTGCATCAATGGTTTGGTTAATAGGTTATGTAATCAATCTTCTAGGGGATGTGCATGATCTAACTAGGAACCCTAAGAGATACCTTCCAAGGTTCACCCCAAGTACTAGGATAATTAATAAATAACATGTCATGTACCAAAAGACTACCCTCATGTTACTCAATATTAATCATGAAGATGTATCCTATAGGCTATTTCCTTTCACCTTGCTTGATGTGCCTTATAATTAGTTTCTTAACTTCACTAAAAATTTAATTGAGTGTCATGTTCTTAACCTATTTTGGTCAGGTGGTAGACCAGTGTTCTATATCAAAAAATTTATTGCATGATAATGGATCCCAATGAACCTATATGTTTAATTTAATGCCTACTTTCAAAATATGTATTGTAGGGTGGAAAAAAAGTATAGAGCAGAAGATCAGTTAGCATTGGAAATGTTTAAGAATGCCTTATACCCATGGACAAACATGTTCTTGAGGATCGATTTAACTATCACAAATTTTCCCATTACATATGCAAAGGAAATAAAAGTGGACATGTAACTTAATCCATAAGGAGAAATTTTGATGCATATTACTAACATCCTCCCAAATATTCTAGCATTAAATTCAATCTTACTTGTAAATCAAAATGTCCCAATGCTACAACATCTCCTAATCGTGATTCAACCCCCTTTGCTCCATGCCCATTCAAATCATAATTTGGTATTTTTAAATTCTATTGGTTATGAGGCTATGCCATAGGATTACAATAAATATATAGTCCTATTTACAATTAATAACATGTATAATTCCAATAAAAATTAGCCAAGCATGATCTAGACATTATCTAAATGATGGTCTAGAGGTTAAGCAATAATTTGTATTGTTTTAAAAAATAAGTGGGTAGTTTAAGCAATGGAAATTATACCCCAAATTTCACTTATCAATGTAATTATAAACCCAATAACATGCAAGGAAATCAAGTTGAGTCTCCTTCTAATATAATGAATAAAATCAACATAATAGAGATCACCCTACCTAAATGGTGTCATGTGCATAACACCACCCAAAATTAAGAACTTGACTATGTTGAGTTTTGTAGTGCCTTTGAAATCATACAAAATGATATTAATGAATTTGAGTTTGTTATAAATAACTATAATATCATAGGTCACCATGATGATCCTGATTCATCCAAACAACCTAATACAACCATGGTTTTTGAGGCTATAAAATTTTCTAGTGAAGGAGACAATGAACTTGAGGAGAATACCAATGATATTTAGGTTGTGAAACAGTTCCAAAGGGGAAATTATACCATTAGGAATAGGTAACACCAACCTTTGACAACCTCAACACCACCTAACAATTTTGTTATGCCTATTGATTCAAAGGCTAGGAAGGATCCACCTCCAACCAAAATTAGGTGATAACCAGCCCACCACTAACAAGACAAGCTACAACATAGTTGAAGATATGAAAATTAGAAAGGCTAATATAACCATCCATTAATTGTTACAAATTAATAATTAGATGGATTTACTCCTTAAATCTCTTATGAATAAGAACACTTAACCCAAAAATAAGGTTGAAGCCAATACTAATATTATGATACACAAAGCTAAGACTAAGGTTCCACCCTTATTAGTCATAGTATAAATATTTGGTAATAATTTACACAATTTCCTAGTTGATTTAAGCATCTCAATAAATGTCAGGTCTTCTAGAATTTGTAGAAAGTTAGGACTAGTCCCTATAAAATTAGATAAGGTAGTGGTCTATTTAGATAAGTCTAGAGTCAAGGCTATAGGAAAATTGTTGAATGTTCCTATGAAATTATAAGATGATCCAAGAATAAAATAGTTCATATGCATATAAGTGGTTGAATCCTAGAGGCATATGGCATGTTTCTAAGTAGAGATTGGTCTAAATCTCTGAATGGTTATATGGAGACAAACTTCTCCCATAAATGGATAACATGGAGAGGATGGAAAATAATATAAATATTTGTAGAGATCCACACATGAAGATAATGATTATATAATACAATGTAGTTACTGAGTTAGTTAATTTTACCTTCACAGATTTGGGTGTCTATACTCTGACTATCAAACCAACAAAGAAAGAAAAACTTAGCCAAGACCAAAATTTAGGTATGTGGTCTTTGTATTTTGATTGAGCTCAATCTAAGAAATCATTGGGAGTAAGTATTTTAGTTATTAATCCCTATGGTAGAAACATGTAGCTACATATAGACTACAATTCTACTATACTAATAACATACAAAAATATTAAGTATTAATCTTTGGATTACAATTTGTATCCAGATACAAAGTCTATCAATTAAAGGTATACAATGATTATGAATTAATCATTAATTAGGTAAAGAATAGATTCTAATTTAAGATTTATCATTTAAGTAAATCTAAACACCATGCTTTGGATATATTGGAATCCTTTAATGTATTTAGCATTATTTTCATTCGTAGAATTGACAATGTCATGGCAAACTCACTAATTGTTTTGGTTTCTAACCTTGCACCTTTGGATAACATGGATATAAAAAAATATATTGAATTGGTTTCATTCCCATATGTGTCTAATGATGTGAATAAATATCAAATGTTTTATGATGACAAACACATTTTGGGTTTCCTTTTTAATTCCAATGATTTTGACATATAGGTGGTTGATGAGGATGAGAGTAGTGATCTAAATGAAGAACATTATTGTGTTGATGGAGTTATAAACCTTATGTATAGTGAAATTTCAAAGGGAATGATATCATTAGAAATTTAATTTGACTTAGAAGGGCCTTGAAAGAATTATTTTCCCTAATTGGAGATCATAATTTATTAACATGGGGATGCTTGATCAACCTTAAAACATCACTATAGGGATAGAATGTAATGATGAATAAATGAAAAGCTTACAAAGGATATTAATACTTTACCAATAAATCATTATTTATATTTATAGAGACCTAAATATATTTAATCCTAGCATCATGATGCATAATATCCCCTAAGAATCTATTCAAATAATGTCAAATACCAATCAATAATGTGTTTGAGTCACTCATCCTAAAAGAAGTTCATAATTTGATGTCATTTAGTATAATATTTCTTATGTGACAATCAACTTGGGTAGATAATTTGGTACCAGTCCAAAAAGAGTGGAAAATTTTGTCTCTATGTTAACTTCAGAAATTTGAATCAAGCTTCAGATAAGGATACTTATCCATTACCATCCCTAGATAAAGTCATCCAAAAGTTTAGCAGATTATAGATGGTGTCTTTCATATATAGTTTCTTTCACTACAATCAAGTTTTAATTAACAAGGAAGACTAATCTAGGACAACCCTTATTGCAAAATGGGGCACATTCACTTATAATAAAATGCCCTTTGGTCTGATCAATGTTGGTGTCACTTTCCAAATATCCATAGACATAGTGTTTTTAGTGTTTGAAGGGTTGATTGGTAAGTGAATTTTTTTGTATACATATGACTTAATTTTTTTACAAATATATATTAGACCACTTAAAACACTTGTAGAAGATCCTTGAACACTGCCATAAGTTTATTGTTTCACTCAATCTAAATAAATTTATTTCATGTGCTAATGAAAGTAAGATTATTGGTCACATAATTATTAATAATGTATGTTAATTTATCTTGATAGAGCCTATTCCATTTGTAAAATTCAATTACCAATCATTAATAAGGAACTAAAATCTTTTTTTGGTAAAATTAATTTCATATGGATGTTCATTTTAGGTTTTGTTGAGATAACTAAACCATTGAATGCCATGTTAAAATAGGGAGATAAAATTTAGTGGATCCATACCTCAAATAAATCCTTTCAATAAATCAAGGATGCCATCACCTAGGGCCCTAGTTTGGTGAATCCAAATTCCATGAAAGACATCTACTTGTATTCATTTTCATCTGATCATACCATTGTTTCCATCCTTACTCAAAAACTAGAAGATGTAGAACCTCACATATATTTCATGAGCAATAATTTTAAGGAATATGATTTAATATACCCCATTTTAGACAAGTAGGCTTATACATTGGTAAAGGAAGAAAATAAATCTTAGCATTATATTATAAGGAATAAATTTTATGTTAAGGTTAAAAATCCTACTGTCAAAATGATGTTGGAGTAAAATGAAATTGGAGAAAGGATAGTATGTTAAGTCTCAAAAATTTAATGATATGACATTGAATTTAATCTTGTGAAGTTGGTTTGAGGTCAAGGTATATTATAATTTATCTCTAAAATTGACCCTAGTATTCTTGTTGTTTAAGTGAATAAGTCTAAACTAAAACATACCCCATGGTATGACTCTATTATTCATTAATTTTTGTATGGTGTTTCACTAGATGGCCTAGATAGGACACATAAAAGAGCATTAAGGTTGAAGTCTTCTCATTTCATTCTCAAGAAATGCATCTTATATCATAGAAATCATGAATGGATTTTCTTGAGCTTGGGTATCTATTATCAAGCTTAGGATCAATAATTCACCCTCAGGATTAGATATATATATATATATATATATATATATATATATATATATATATATATATATATTGATTGGCCCCCTATATATAATCACTCTCTCACAACTTCCCTTACTTAATGGAAGAGGAAGTACTAGATGTCATGACTTCTTTCCATGATAAACTAGGTAGCAGTCATCCTTTTAGTAATGTGATAGCCCATAAAATCTTAAGGGTTAGTTATTATTATCCAAAATTATTCAATGATGCTCATACTCGTGTGATATCTCTTCATATATGTCAAACATTTAGAAAAATAGAAAATCATACTATTATGCCCCTTTGACCAGCGATTGAGGAGAATCCTTTTACTCAATGGGTCCTAGACTTCATGGGATTCATAGTTCACAACTCTTCAGTTGGCCATAGATTCATTATTAGAGTGACTGACTATAACACAAGATGGTCTAAAGAAAAATCAACCAAGAATTTTTTTTTTGAGGAGGTGATTATTTTCCTTTAAGAGCACATTAAAACTATATTCAACAACCCTATGGAACTTATGTGTGATAATGGGTCTACCTTCCAATTAGTTGAGTTGACTGAGTATGCATATCAAAATAAAATTGCATGAAATTCTCTTCAAACTATTACCCAAAGGAAAATGGTTTTGTTAAATCCACAAATAATACCCTAGTAAATTTTATTAATAAATCATTAGAGGATAAACCACGTAGTTGGAATATTCTACTTAAATATGCTTTATGGGATAATATGAAAAGTCACAAGAAGAGTCTCAAGATCTCCCCTTTCATGTTGATTTATGGCATGGAACCAATATTTCCAATGACACTCAAGAGACCCACATATTAGTTCATAAATGACTAAATGGAATTAAATGAGATAGGTCAATTCAAAGTATTATACCTAATTCATATGGATGGAATGAGGGATGAAGCTTTGTAGAATTTTTAACAAGTACCTGGCAACTGTGAAAAGATGGTTTGATGGAAAAACACAAGTGAAATACTTTGTATTTTAGACTTGTTTTTATTATGGGACAAATCCCATGAGAAGAAAGTTCAACATTCTAAGATAAGTAATGTTTGGATTGGTCATTATCAAATTAAAAAATTATTAGGATATAATGATTTAAAATTGAAATATCTATAAGGGAATGTGTTTACGTGAATTTCAACTTATATTTCAAGAAGAGAAGAAGAATAAACTAAATGAAATTATGGTTTAAAAATCTATTTGATTATGCATGCATTGAATCAGATGATTGTGAATAAATCCTCTTTGGCTTGGGAGGATGACTTGAAAATAAGATAGAACTAAAGCAAATAGTCGATTAGATAGATAGTTGAGTGGACTTCCTAACACTAGCTAGATCCCAAAAACAAGAGCTTCCTCAAGGGCTGTCAATACACATGTTTTAAACAGTTAAGTTTATAAATAGAATAGAAATTACTTACATCAATAATCAAAAGGTACTAAAATTGAAAAAAATAAATGCTTACTAAAGAAATAGACTAGAAATGACTAATATAGAAATAATTAAGTCAACACTAGTGGTAAATGTCTTGGGTCTATTTCATTAAATTAGGTAGGGGTCTATGAACAAGAAGGGACACAAAAAATTAGGTTTTGTTAGGGGTAAGAGGGTGAAAATAATTTGTTTTCATTTCTTGTAATAGTGACCATCGATGGTTAGGGTGATCATTGATGGTTTAGGTGATTGTCAGCCATCAAGGTGACCATCAGTGGTTAGATACATTGTTGGTAGTTGAGGAAACCATCGGTGGTTACTATTTGTAAATCTAGATTAGTAAATAGATGGTTAATAAGATCCCAAAGTTGGATTTTAAGAGATGGTTTGGTGTTGAGCTGATTGAAAAAGTAAAATAAAGTAAATAAATATCAAAAAATAAGTACTTATCTTACTAGAGGCTGATCAGATGAATGGTTGAGGTGGTTGGCCTATTGGTAGATTTTGGCATAATTTTGAAAGAGTAATGGTACTTGATGCTTTGGTAGAGTGATGGTGGCAAGTTGGCTCTCTGAGATGATGGATAGATCATTTGATTGTTGATGATGATTGACCTAAAAAAAGAAGGCTCTATATGCACAAGATCTTGATAATAGCTGTAGATGGATTTCACCTCCCTAATATTTTATTTTATAGGTACAAGTAAGAGGTTTAAGTCAAGGTTCAACTGGGGTATCTAATTATGACTTGTTTTTGCATGAATTTATACATGGATGAGGACAAGTTAAATTTATAAAAGTAAGTAAGGTGAGTTGTATGTTGTATGTCATTGTTAAGGAGGTTCACCCTAACCATCAGAGGTCAAGGTGACCATCGGTAGTCATCTTGACCATCAACAATTGAAGATGAAGGGTGAAGATGAGTAAAAAGGTAGGTTAAGTTAGTCGATTAATCCTGACTTGGGTTAGGCTCGATTAGGGGTCAAAAGGTAGATTGATCCCAAAGGGATCCTAAGGTAGTCTAGGAGTGTTTTTAAATTCATAATCATGGTGTGTATACTTCTAGTGTGTACATTTTCCCCCTTTTTTCTATATGGCTTTGAATTGACAAATACAAAACAAAAATAGATTATTGGTTAAAGGTCAGGTTGCCTTGAGTATGGGAAGAGGTGTTCCCCCTCAAACTGGGAGTTGATGAGGTAAAATATAAATGGGTGTGGGTTTGATAAGGTGATAATGAAGGTGGATATCATGAATGTGGGTAATATTTTAGGAACTTGAAGTGCAAACATGTGTATGAAGTGTGATAAAAAGGTGTGATAGCTGAGATCGTGCATAGATTAGGTTCCCATAGTTGGTAAAAAATAAAGGTCAATGTTAGCAGGACAAGTAACAAGTAGACTACATGATCATATTTAAGCATGATGATTGGGTACACTTGTAAATGTAATTCTCCTAAGTGATGTCTATATTTCTATGGATATCCAAGGTAGGATGTGCTCTTGGTGAAAACACAAACTAGTCAAGTGTCATGTGTATTTGAGGTAGGAAGTCCTCGTAAAAGGACACAAGTGGTTTTGGTATGCATGAAGTGGCACAAGTGAAAAAAGTGGTCAACATGGTAATTATCATTATGGTCAAAGGACTAGGTAAAAGCAAAATGCATGATAATTGGCCCAAAATAGACTAATGGAAAAGTGATGAGGTGTTCATGTTGGGTAGATAAGGTAGTCTCTAGGGATGGGTTTTGTGATTTGGTTTTACAAGGCTAAGTTTGATTTGAGGTAAGAGTGAAAGTGGGATTGACTTGACCATTGGTAGTTAGGGTATCCAAGGGCAACCATCGGTAGTCACCTTGACTATCAATAGTTAGGATTTGAACCCTAAAAATTTTTTTGGTAAAAAGCAAATTTGAATGTCATTTTTCTCATTTTCACTTGTAACTACAAAGCTCTAGCATTTGGTGTTTGTGGTAAGGTTTGTTGATAGTGAGTGTTTATCAATGAGATTGATTGGTGAGAGAGTTGAGGTGGGTGAGGTGGACCAAGAGTGATTGAGCTAAGATGTAGGGTGGTCATGATCATGGATAAGTATGGGTGGGTCTAGAGTGAGATAGGGGGCATCCTTAAATTAATGGTTTAACTTGATTTGGCATTTACATTAGGTTGTGAGGGTGTTTGGTTGATTTTTTGGGTTTAAATGGGTATGTCCTAGTTAAGGTTTGGGGTTTTGGGTAAATTTTGTGGGTTGAGGTATAAATTGGGAGGGTAGGGAGGTGGGAGGTGGGGTAGAGATCAAGGTGAGGGTAGTGAACTGGTAGATTTGGGGTATTAGGGTCGGCATCAGGGTGGGGTAGAGGTTGGGGTTTTGTCACTGATGGTGACACATAATTACCATTAGTAATCACCAAAATCATCAATGGTCATAGACCATTGATAGAATGTCACTCAATCATCGATGGTCATAATGACTGTCAATGATTGATCAAAGTTTTGTCAAAAATTTTGAACATAGGTATGATTTTTATAGTTGTCAATGGATGTTGTTTAAATTTTGGTAGTTAAGGCAAGGGTAGAGTGAGTTGAATAAGGTAATTTCATATTCAATCATAGTATAGGGAACTAATTTATGTGTTAATAAATGTTTGTAAGCTTGAGAGTAAATATAGATGCATGATAAAGTGTTGTGCATCTTTACAAAGATATACCAAGGGATGAACCTAGTTGATTGGGCCCATATGGAAGAGGTTAGGTTGGGAGTGATGATTAATTATCATCATGTGCCTTGGGATGTTTCCATGATCATAACATTCATTGAGAGATGGGATCTGACTATGAACACCTTCTTACTAACAACCAATGAGATGATGATCTTGCCAAAAGATGTGCATAAGATCACATATTTTCCTCTTCAAGGTGATCTAATCTACCATATAAAGTAGGAGTAGCATGAGGATCACTTTGAACTATTATATAGTGATAACCATGATTGGGTTAGATGGCACATTGGTAACTTCAACTTTATCATGTTGTATGAGAGGGACCTAAGTGAGAAGAGATTTATGACTATACTTATGATGGTCATTTCAATTTTTCTCTTCCTAACTCAAAAAATGAGAGATTGTCATACTTAATATTAGGGGTGTTGGTTGAGTTTCTACTAAGGTGGATTAAATTCAACTAGGTACATATTCTCTTGGTGTAGATATATAAGAAACTATGGGGGTTCATGGCCCATAGGAGTTGTGGCATTAGAATTGATCTTTTTTTAAACTAATGGTCCTATAAACACATTTAGGTGATAAGGCTAGTGGGGTGGTTGTTGATGGGATATGCATAGGTTGAGTTCTTAGTTGGATTCATGCAATGGAGAGGTGACTTCACTACATTAGGTGTAAGGGGAAGTACACATAATTTAGATTGGTTTAGGGGTGCACTAGATACACTAGTGATTGGAGACATTACCTAGAGACACTATGTTCATTTTTTAGTATGGCCTGGCTATAGTAGGTAGTACATATATCTTTAGAGTTATAAATGGATATTTGGTAGGTGGGATGGGGAGGTAGAGCTTATCCCCCTTAATAGGGTGCACAAATAGGTTTGCTTAATTTAGGGTATTGTAGGTACATTCCCTAAATATAGACATGAGGACTCAAAGATATATTGCTTGAGCCACATCTAGTATCAAATTTACTTGATCATGAGGATATGCTAGCCAACCCATAGATAAATGATGATGGATTTGTATATGGGTACATGGCATGATACCAAGATTTATATGTAGTTGTAAATTTTAGTGATGGTGATGGTGGTAGGAGGTTGATGGCCATGGACCTAGTTGGGAGAGGGGGCTAGAGGGCACAACTATAGGGGCTAACCCTAATAGATATGCCATCTAGGCCATAGATAGATGATGATGGATTTATAGATGGGTACATGGAATGATACCAAGCTTTATATGTAGTAAATTTTTGTGATGATAATAGTGGTAGGAGGTTGATGGTCATGAACCTAGTTGGGAAAGTGGGCTAGAGGGCACAAGTATAGGGGATAGCCCTGATGGATAGGTAGGCATGGTGTTAGCCACTACAAATGAATAATGCATATTATTATAGGGTAAAGTGGCTATAATACAAGGTCATCTAACCATTGTGATAGATGAGAAGGACCAGGATAGGGTTATATTAGTCTAGGTCACCCAAGAGTGAGATATTCTAAGATAGGCCAAAGGAACAATAAAATCACTAGTAGGTCCAATAGGTACCATTGATATGAAAAGTTACATAGCCACCATATAAGAGTTATGGTACAATGAGGTGATAGTCTTCACTCACTTCCCAATAGAGCCTTGATAGGGCAAGTATATAGCTAGTTTGGTAAGTGGAGCCAGCATGGTGACACTAGGTCAATGGGCCACATCTATACTTAGATAAACATGTGCATTTGGGGGATAGGTAGGTACTATATGGGGGTAGGCACTAGGATCTAGCGGTGCTCTAGGAGACAGTGGTGTCCTTGGGGAATATACATGACATATCTTAGATATATATGTGTGTTTATATATTGTTGTATATCATTTATATTCTAGCCTATAAGCCAATACGATGAGATGTAAATTTTGAGAGAGATACATTTGTGTACATTATGATGTTATTTGACTCATGAGTTATATATATGATCTTTATCTATTGCTCATACTCATGGTCTATGGTTTTCTCTGATGTTAATGCTTATAATGTGATGTTTATATTGCTTATGGATTATGCTTATGTTATGAATGTTAGACATTGATGTAGACTCACCTAGCTAGGCATGAGATGGATTTTATTTATGGGTATGCTTTATGTCATGCATGCTAAATTTTAATGAGTACATGCTTCATTATTGAGATTTAGACATGTGATGAAATGGTTGATTTTTTTATTTCTCATGGTCGCTATGATGTTATTATGCTTGTTATGGTTATGTGTTTGTTTATGACACATGCACATATGCTTGTTAATTTTTAATATCAAACACATGAGGTAAGTTAATTAAAAACACTATATGGGAGAACAAAGAATATAATCAAGAGACAAACATTGTAATGAAAATACCAACTGGTCATGAGAGGATAATAAGAGAGTAGGATGTTTTTTCTTTGACAAGGATTAAAATAACATTGAAGTTGGATTGGATTAATGAAAATAAGCCCTTTAAATGCTTCATATTAGCATTCATTAGGTGATTAAAAAGGTGTCTTGACCACATAAGTTAAGCAAGCTCAAAACCCTTGCTTATAGTGTGTAAAGGGGAGATGGATGAAAATGGAACCTTATTGTGAGACTAACATGCCTCTTCTAGAGGTGTCCAAAGAGTCAGTATAAACAAGTCTATGTCATACAAATCATAGACTAATTGATATGGGAAATCTACCTATGAAATCCAATTGTGGATTTCAATATTCAGTTTGCTTTATGAGAGTTGATTGCAATTTTTGAAATTATGTTCATTTTTTTATCACTTGGTAATGGTTTATTTTTTTTCTTTTGTTATTACTTAGGGGTTGGGGAAGCTGATCAATCTAGGAAACTTCAAATAAATTGCTTGCTCTAACAAATTATTTACTTAGCCATACTTTGAGGGAGTGGTCTAAGTTTGTATGTTTTGTTCAATAATTTTGATAGCTATTCTTTAAGGGAATAGTCCACCTTACGTTGAGAAATTTCAAATATGTTTTCAATAGCTATCCTTCAAGGGAGTAGTCTATGAATACTAGGAATGACCCATAATGGCCATTGGTTTGGATTTTTTCTTTTTATTGCTTTGTTTGATTTTGATTGACATAGACTTTCTTAGGATGGTTTTAGGGTTCACCTTTATGAAGGCAAAACTAAAATCACAAGAAGGTTTTTGGGGTGGAAAGAGGTTTAGGTGACAATGATCATGGGAATCCATTTCATAAAAAGGGGAGGAAAGTACCATGAGAATCATGCCATGGGTAGATTCATGGTACCCATTATTCAAGATAAGGATTTGATTGTGATGGGTAATCATATGATTTAGTTTTAATTGGTTGCCCATAAAATAGGGAGATAGATAGTGGTTGAAAGTAAGCAATGAGCTTAAGTTAAAATAAAAGGTGAACTTGATCATCATTAATAAAAGAATAGATCTAGATGTAAAGCATTAAGGGGTTCAGGTTCTAGGTTTCCCTCAAGAGAGGACAATTGGTAATCTCTAGATCCATAATTGTGGGTAATGATGTAGTGTCCAATCCAATTGAAAGCAAAATTACCCTGCTTGTTTTTCTTCATATTTTTGACATGTTGATTTTCCTTTAAGACAAGGTCCCCAATGTTGAATTATCTCACTCTAAGGTGTTTGGTATAGGCACACTTGATGTGTTCTTGATATACATGAATATAGGTAAGGCCTACTAAGTGACGCTCATCAAGTAGCTCAAGTTAGGCTAAGTGGTGATGATGATAATCATCCTAAAAAATGAGATATTTCAAAGATATGCAAAGAGAAGGTATTTGGACTTCAAAAGGCAAGATGGCCTCTACTCCAAACATAAGAGAGAAAGGGGTAACACCGATAGGGGTTCTAATGCTAGTGAAATATGCCCATAACCTGAAGTAGATGTGTGAATGATGATCCTAACTAAATGTATTGACCATTTTAGTTAGCATGTTATTAAAAGCTTTATTGGAGGCTTCATCTTGTCTATTCACTTAAGGGTGATAGGCTAAGGAGAAACTTAACTTAATTTCAAATTCATCACATAGACCTTGGAATTGCTTGTTCTTAAAATATTTTCCATTATCGGTGATAATCTCATAAGGAACACCAAAATAGTAGATGATATGATGGTTGATAAATTCGATAACCATCTCTACTTTGGTTGAGACTAAGGGAACAACTTCTACCCATTTGGTAAAATATTAAGTCGTAACAATGATAAAATGGTGCCATTGTGAATAATGGGGTTTAATTTTACTAATAAGGTCCACAACCCATTATGAAAAGATCTAAAATTGGTAGAAACATGAAGATTATAACTAGGTACATGATGCAAATTGGTCTATTATTTGCATTTAAAACACTTTTTCATTTAATCATAATAGTATTGGTTTAGGGTAATCTAGTAATAGCTAGGAAAGAGATACATTTAGCTATGGTGAGGTCATTGAAGTGTCCCCCATAGATACCATCATTGTTTCCTAGATAGCATGAGAGGTTTTTTGAATATGTAGGCAATAGAAAAGGAGACCATCAAAGCTATTCTTATAAATAATTTTCCCCATAATGTTATAATGTGAGGTACTTTTGATAAATGCTTTTTGAGAATTCCTAGAAATCCTAGAAAGAATGATGGAAAGGTTGAGATAGTCAAAGGTCTACTAATACCAAAGGTGAGGTTAGATCTATTCCACATTAAAAATGGTGGGAGAATCTTGTTTAGCATTAGAAGGCTAGGTAATTATATGGATAACAACAAATAGCTTAGAGTCATAAGGTGTAGAAAGGATCTAGGAGGAAATTGAAGCCATGGTATCAGTGAACTTATTGGTAGATCATGGGGTTAACTGGATGTAGTAATGTTCAAATGATGCTAAGAGTTCATCAAATAGTTGATTTTACTATTGAAAAACACCATTCTTACAATGGAAAGATCCATTGATTTGATTGACCATAAGTTAGGAGTCACCAAAGATGTTGATCATTTTGACTCCTAGGGATAACATAGTTTGAAGGTCTATTACTATGGCTTCCTACTAAATCATATTATTGGTACATTCAAAATCAAGTTTGAAGGACAAAGGAAGAGGTTCACTATAAAAGGGAATAAGGATGATACTAGCTCCCCCATCGCATTGACATTTTGATCTATCTAAGAATATGGTGACTTGATAGGTGAAGTCTACCTGAGAGAAGGTCATGATGGACTCATTGGGGAACTCAAGAGGAGGAGGTTAATTATCTATGAATGGTGCTTCAGCTAATTGGTCAATAATAATATGCCCCTTAATTAACTTTTTTTGAAGGAAATCAAGGTCAATCTCTTTTAAAAACATGATCCATTTGTCCATACATTGGTTTTGGTATGGCTTGAAGTGCATGTACTTGAATGGGTTAATATTGGTTATGGCAAAGGTTTTTTGGTTAAGAAGGTAATGGTGAAGCTTGGTGGCCATGAAGACTAAATCTAAGCAGAGTATTTGGGCATGGGTGTACCAAGTCTTGTACTCCACAAGCATGCAGTTGATGTAGTAGATGGCTTGATCTTTTTTGTTTTTTATCTTTATGAGTAATCATTGCCCCTATGGAGTGGTCAGTGGTAGAGATATAAAGGTAGAAAGGTTGGTCATCTTTGGGAGGGGTGAGGATAAGTGGAGACAAAAGGTACTTTTTGAGAGAATTAAAGGCCTTTAAATAGTTTTTATTCCACTGAAAAGAGACATCCTTCTTTAAAAGGTGGTGGAAGGATTGGTATCAATCCAAAATCTAGGAGATAAAGTGATGAATGGATTGGAGCTTCCCATACAAACCAAGGAGTTGATTGAGGTTTAATGGAGGAAGCATGTCAAGGATTATTTTGATATTGATGGGATCGACTTCAATTCTCTAGAATGAGATAATAAAACCAATGATCTTTCTTGATAAAACCCTAAAAATTCACTTCTTGGGTTAAGGCAAACATGATAATGGATAAGTTACTCAAAGATGATATTGAGAATGGATAAATGATCCTTTTAGAGTTTGGGGTTTTTGAGAAGGTCATCCACATAGTCTTATACAATATTATGGATAAGGTCATGGAAGATATAATTCATGGCATGTTGGTAGGTTGTACTAGCATTTTTAATCCAAAAGGAATGACTCTATAGTAGAAGGTTCCCCATGGGGTGGTAAAAGTGGTATTGTGTTGATATTTAAGGGAAATTAAGATCTTATTGTAACCTAATAATCCATTTATGAGAGATAACATCTCATGGCCAACTATAAGATTAACTAGCTAGTTGATGCTTGGTAGAGGAAAGTCATATTTGGAGCAAGTGAGGTTGAGGTCACAAAAGTCCACACAAATTCATAATCCCCCTGTGGCTTTGATGATAGGAATGAAATTAGAGACCCATTAGGGATAGTCAATGGGTTGAATGAAATTGATAGATAAAAGATGTTAAATCTCTTATTTGATGAGAATAGCTATGTGAGGGTGCATGTGTCAAAGTTTCTATTTAATAGGCATGGCATCATAGTTGGTGACTATGTTAAGGGTAGCAATGGTAGGGTCAATTATATGCATGTTACTATAAGACCAATAAAATGTTATGCTATGGTCTTGGAAGAAGGAGGGGAAGTCCTAAAGTTCCTCAGCATTTAGTGATTGGCCAATTTTGATAATGTAGGTGATGTCTAAAGTTCCCAAGTTGATATCTATGATGGATTCATTCAATATGGTCAAAGTCTTGGAAAGAAAGGATTAATGGATGGAATAATTTGGGGTACCAAGGTAGGTGAGAATAAATCATCATCCTTGTACTGAACAGTGTTAATGGTAGGAGATTCATCTCCTATCATCTCAAGATGGGTCAAAGGGATGCTTATGGTGGCCCCCTCCCTTTGATAAGTTAGGGATCCAAGGTCAATCATGTTGATGAAAAAAATGTTAGGTGGGATGATGCCATCATCCTCACATGCAAGTAGAGGAGAGGTTGGTGAGGAAGAAGTGTCTTCCTCAATAATGGTGATGGTAGGTGGTTTGACTTTCTTCTTAGTGTGTAGGACAAAACCAAGGCCATGTTTCTCATGAGGATTTTTGGTCTCAATGGAAAACAACTTGTGTGGGCCATGTTCATATCATCCAAGACTAAATCAATTCAAATCACACCTATGGAGGTATGTCTTGGTAAAACTTGGCTTGTCTAGATAAGAAAAGCCAAAGGTGAATATTGGAGGTGAACAGTAAGTGGTAGAAGTGACAAGTGGTTTGTTAAGTCCCCCATAGATGAGATGGGTTTTATAGTATGAAGGTATAAAGGGAATAATGTCTCTAAAATTAGGATCATATTCAAGTTGGTGGTCAAGTTTCCCATACTCTTGGGGAGTAGGGAAAGCATCAAGGGCAACAAAGTTATATTCCCCCAGTCAAAGATGTTGGAATGTGGATTTCAAGTAGTATGAGGTGGGGATCTAATCAGAGGGGATGGATGAGCTATTTAATGCCTTGTTGGTAGAAGAAGGTATGACTTCCTCTATCAATATTAAGGGCTTGTCCTTGGCTGACGAGGATGTACTAGATGGAGGTAAGAGTACGTCATTTGGTTGGTAGGTCATATTGTATGTTGAGAATGGACTTAGGTTAGCTTGGATGGGGATGACCTGACCTTCATTCTCAAATTTAAATCAATGATGAAGGGTAGAGGGGACACAACCCATGGAGTAGATCCAAGGTCATCCCAAAAAAACATTGTATTAAAATTCACCTTCCACTGCATAGAAGAGTTTAGGGAGCATGTGGGACCCTAAGCATATATGAAGGATAATAGTTCTTAGGGTTATGTCCATGGTGTCATTGAAATATTAGAAGATGATCAAGGTTTTAGACATGACATTGTCTGATAGTTTGAGTTGGTTATAGGCATGGGAGGAAATGATGTTAATACTAGCTCCCCCATCAATCATGGCCCATTTGATGTAGGTTTGATTGATGTAAGCATTAATAAAGAGAGGGGGATCTAGGTCATCAAGATGAATGTAGGGTGTTTCTAAATCTTTGAAGGTGACAAGATTAGAAATTTAGAGAGTGCCCATAAATGCTACTAGATTTTTACGTTCTTTAGGTTGGACCCCTATAGATTACAATGCCTCGATCATTACTTGGTGATGATGAGGTGAAGTGGTAATCAACTCATATAATCTCATATTCACTAGGGCTTAGTGAAGTTACTTGAGCACCACTCTCCTAATTAATTTGAAGGGGTTAGATTGGGAAGTACCTAAGATAGATATCTTAGGTTTGGTTAAAGGTTAAGGTGTTTAATTTTGGTCTAGTTGGGAGATGGAAGATGGGTATGTCCATGAAATGGACACTTTAGCCTTTCCCTTATCCTTCTATTGAGTGTGTGACCACATGGATAATATGGATAGAGGGAAGAGTCAGTGTAGGGGATTGGTTTGATTCTTCAACACTCTTAGGTGAGAGTGGAGGAGTAGGTAGGCATTGGGTAGTTGTTGTTGTTAGTTGGATTAGTAGTGGAATTGGGGGCGGTTCATATATTAATAGATAATCCTCCTCATAGATCTAATGGATTATGGTTTGGAGAGATTTGTAGTTATTGATGTCATGATATGGTGTCCTATGATAGGAGTACACATGGAAGTCATTATACTAGGTAGGTTTTGAACCAAGAGGGTCAAATGGTCTGATAGGAGGTAATGTTAAGAAATAAGCATGTCATAACCTTTGTAAAATGGTAGAGTAGGACTTAGCTAAAGATTGAGAAGGTTTAGGGGTTTTGGTCTTGGTTGGCAAGGTTAAATCCCTTTTGGGAGTGGGTTTGGTAATAGTAAGTTTGGGTAAGGTGGTGAATTTGGTTGGTGGTTTTGGTTTTGGTAAAGTGGAGGTTGATGAAGTACATGTAGGAGGTTTCAAGGTAGGTAGCTTGGTTATTACTAGTGTGCTGAAGATAGGTGTGTTAGAAAACAAATATGAAGGTGTAACCAGAAGTGTTGGTGGGGTTTTGGTTGAGACAATTATTTTTCTTGTTAAAGTGGATTGATGAGATCCTAAAATAGAGGGCAAAGTTGAAGGAGCTAAAATTTTGGCTCTCTAGCATTTTCCTAGCTTTGCTTCTTTGGTTGATTTGGATTAGTTTTTAGCTTGTCAGTTTGGTGAGGTAAGCTCTACTTTCATAGATGGGTGATTAAGACTCTGTGTAGGGAAGATGCTAAGCTTTTTGGTGGGTTTGGTTGGCTCAATTGGATAATGTGAGTTGGTTGTTTAGGGTTTAGGTGCCTTGGATGGTTGAGGAATTATTGGGTGGGTAGTCATTTTTATCAGTTTAGTTGGTGAGATAGGGGTTTAGATAATATGAGTGGTGGGTTGGTTTGCTAAAGGTGTGGTTAGAGGTTCCTATTTGGTGATGTAAGGTATCCCTAATTACTTCTAAAAGGTGAATCTATGTCGAGTTGGTTTGATTATCTAGATTAGGGTATGCCATAATGTTTTAGTGAATTTTAGCATATATTTTGGGAAGAAAAGAAGAAAAAACTAAATATGGGTATGGTTAAAACCCCTATTTAATTATGTGCACATTGAATGAAATGATTGTAAAGAAATCCTCTTTGGCTTGGGAGGATGACCTATAAATAAGATAAAACTAAATTAAATGGTTGGTTAGATATACAACTGAGTGTATTGCCTAGCACTAGCTAGATCTCAGAAGCAAGAGCTTCCTCAAGGGCTACAAATCCACATGTTTTAAACAATTAAGTTTATAAATAAAATAAAAATTACTTACATCAATAATCAAAATCTACTGAAATTAAATACAAAAAATGTTTGCTAAAGAAATAGACTAGAAATGAATAATATAGCAATAAGTAAGTCAACACTAGTGTTAAATGGCTTGGTTCTATTTCAAAAAATTAGGTAGGGATCTATGAATAGCCAAGGACTTAGAAAATCATGTTTGGTTAGGGGTAAGAGGGTGAAAATAATTTATTATTTTTTGCCATAGTGGCCATCAGTCATTTGGGTGACCATTGATGGTTAATGTGACCATTGATAGTAAAGGTGACTATCAGTGGTTAGAAAAACCATTGATGGTTGAGGCAACCATGAGTAGTTATTGTGTGTAGGTATGGATGAGTAAATATCTAGTTAATAAGATCCCAAAGTTGGATTTTGAGAGATGGGTTGGTGTTGGGCTGATTGTAAAAGGAAAATAAAGTAAATGACTATAAAAAAATAAGTACTTATCTTATCATAGGTTGATCAGATGAATGGTTGAGGTGGTTACCTTGTTGGTGGATTTTGGTGTAATTTTGATACAATAATATTAATTAATGCTCTGACAAAGTGGTGGTGTCAAGTTAGATCTTTGATATGATGGTTGGATCATTGGATTGTTGATGACAATTAACTTGTAAAAAATAAGGCTCTAGATGCACAAGCTCTTGATAACAATTACAAATGGATTTCACCTCCCTGCTCCCATCTTTTATAGGTACAAGATAGAGGTTCAAGTGGAGGTTTAACTAGGGTTTCTAATTATAACTCACTCGTGTATGAATTCACACATGGATTTAGATGAGTTATTTTAAGAAAAGCAAGGTGACTTACATGTTGTTGGTTAAGGAGGTGCACCCTGACCATCAGTAGTCAGGGTGACCGTTAGTAGTCATCCTGACTATCGATGATCAAGGGCAAAGGAAAAGAATGGGTAAAAAGGTAGGTTAAGTCAGTTGGTCAAAATGAACATTGTTAGTCTTGGTTAGGGGTCGAAGGGTCACATTGCTCCCAAGGGGTTCCTAAGGTAGTCCAGGGGTATTTCAACATTTGAAATCATAATGTGTATAATTTTGGTGTGTACATTTTTCCCCTTTTTATTATATATCTTTGAATCAACAAGATGTAAAACAAAAATAGATTGTTGGTCAAAGGTCAAGTAACCCTAAGTATGGGAGGAGGTGTTCCCCCTCAAATCAAGATTTAATGAGGTAAAATAGAATCAAGTACAAGTTTGATAAGGTGAAAAAGGTAATGACAAAGGTGGATGTCATGAAGGTGGGTGATAGGTTGGGCATTTGAAGTGCAAACATGTGCATGAAGTATGAAAAAAAGGTGCAATATTCGATATCATGCATAGACTAGATTGTTATAGTTGGTAAAAATAAAGGTTGGTTCTAGAAGGATAAGTGATAAGTGGACCATGTGACCATATTTATGCATGGTGGTTAGGCATACTCATAAATGCAAGTCTCCTAAGTGATGTCTATGTTTTTGTGGGTATCTAAAGTAGGAAGTACTCCTGGTGAAAACATAAATTGGTCAAGTTTTATGGGTATCCAAGGTAGGAAGTGCTCCTAAAAAGACATAAGTGGGTCTAGTATATGTGAGGTGGTGCAAGTGCAAAAAGTGGTCAACATGGAAATTGTTATTGAAATCAAAGGAATAGGTAAAATTTGTTGCAAAACATACACTAGTTGGGATAAAATGGACCAATGATGAAGTGATTAGGTGTTCAGGTTGGGTAGAGAAGGTAGTCTCTAGGGATGGGTTTGTGATTTGGTTCTGCATAGCTTAGTTTGATTTAAGGCAAGAGTGAAAGTGAGAACAACCTAATCATTGATGATCAGGGTCCCAAAGAGTGACCATTGATAGTCAACCTAACCATCAATGGTCAAGTTATGAACCCTAAAAATTGCCATGGTAAAAATTGAATTTGAATGTCATTTTACTCATTTTCACTTTTGACTGTAGAGCTCTAGCATTTGACATTTGTGGTGAAATTTGTTGACAGTGAGTGCTTGTTGGTGAGACTAATTGGTGAGAGATTTGAGGTGGGTGAAGTGGACTGAGAGTGACTAATCTAAGATATAGGGTGGTTGTGGTCACAAATAAGGATGGGTGGGTCTATGGCTTACTCCTTGATAGTGTCATGGAATGAGGTAGGTGTGTTTTTAAATTGATAGTTTATCTTGAATTGGCAATTGCATTAGGTTGTGAGGGTGGTTGGTTGATTATTTGGGTTTGAATGGGTATAACCTAGTTAGGTTTTAGGGGTTTTGGGTGAATTTAATGGGTTGAGGTGGAATTTGGGAGGGTAGGGAGGTGGGTGGTGGGGTAGAGATCAAGGTGAGGGTAGTGAATTAGTAGATTTGGGGTGTTAGAGTGGGTATTAGGGTAGGGTAAAGGTTAAGGGTTTCCCATAGATGATCACACATAGTGACCATCAGTGATTATCATGATTGTCAATGGTCAAATACCACTAATAGAGTGCCACCTAACCATTGATGGTCATAGTGATCATTGATGATTGACTGAAGGTTTGTCATAAATGTTAAACATAGGTATGATTTTTATAGTTATTAATGGATGTTGTTTAAATTTTGGTAGTTAGGGTAAGGGTAGAGTGAGTTGAACAAGGTAAGTTCATAGTCAATCATAGTATAGGGAAATAAGTTGTGTGTTAATGAATGTTCATAGGCCCAAGAGTAGATACAAATGCATGATCAAGTGTTGTGTATCTTCATAGAGATCCACCTAAGGATGACCCCAACTGACTAGGCCTATATGGAGGAAGTTAGGCTAGGAGTGATGAATCATTATCAACATGTGCCTCAGCATTCATCCATGATCATATCACTCATTGAGATATGGGATCCAGCTATGAACACCTTTTTACTATTGACTGGTGAGATGATGATCTTACTAGAAGATGTGCATAGGATCACATGGTCACCTCTTTAGGATGATCTGATCTACCAGATAGAGTGACAAGAGTATGAGGATCACCTTAAGCTACTATACAGTGATGATCATGGTTGGGTTAGATGGCACACTAGTGGCTTTAGCTACAACATGCTATATGAGAGGGCACTAGGTGAGAAGAGATTGATGACTATGCTTATGATGGTCATTTTTTACTTTGCTCTTCCTAACTTGAGTAGTGGGAGATTCTCATACTTGTTATTAGGAGTGTTGGTTGAGTTTCTATTAGGGTGGACTATATTTGTTTGGGTACCTATTCTCTTAGTGTAGATATACATGGAGTTATGGGGCTTTAGGGCCCATAAGAGGTATCACATTAGTGTCGATCTTTTTCCTACACTGTTAGGCTTATGAGCAAGTTTGGGTGTTGAGGCTAGTGAGGTTTCCATGGATGGTATATGCATAAATTAAGTTCCCAATTAGATTTATGTGGTGGAGAGGTGACTTTAGCATATCAAGTCTAGGGGGAGGTATACATGATGTGGATTAGTTTAGGGGTGCACTAGGTGCACTAGTGATTGGATAAATTACCTAGAGACTCTATGTTTAGTTTCTAATATGGCCTAGTTATAGGAGGTAGTCCCTATCTCTTGAAAGTTATAGATGGATATTTGATAGGTGGGATGGGGAGGTAGAGCTTATCCCCTTTGATAGGGTGTGAAAATAGTTTGGCCTAGTTTAGGTTATTTACAGTGCATTCCCTAGATATAGGCATGTGAACTTGGAGATTTTATTGACTGAGACACATCCAGTACTAACTTTGCTTTATCATGAAGAGCTACTAGCCAGTCCACAAATATATGATGTTGAATTTGAAGATGGTTATATGTCATGGTACTAGGATTTATATGTAGTTACATATTTTGGTGATGGTGATGGTGGTAGGAGGTCGATGGCTATGGACCCAACTGGGAGAGGAGGCCAAAGGGCACAAGTATAAGGGGTTAGCACTGATGGATAGGCAAGAATGGTGCTAGCCACTACATAGGCATTGGTCACAACATTATAGGGGAAAGTGGCTACATTATAGGGTCAACTAGCCACTGTGATAGGTGAGATGGACCAGGCTAGGGCTACACTAGTTTAGGTCACCAAGGAGAAAGATGCTCTGAGATAGGCTAGAGGAGTAGTTTTATCACCAACAATTCCACCAAGGACCATTGATATGTAAAGGTATATATCCATTGTATAGGATTTATGGTACTATGAGGTGACAGTCTTCACTCACTGCCTAGTGGAGCCCTAATGAGGTGAGTATAAATCTAGTTTGGCAAGTGGTGTTAGCATGGTGACACTAGGTCAGTGGGTCACATCTATAATTAGATATATAGGTGCATCTCATAGAAAATCATGTACTATAGGGGGTAGGCACTAGGATATAAAGGTGCTTTAGGAGATAGTAGTGCCCCTGGGGCATAGATAAGACATAGCTCATATATATATATATATATATATATATATATATATATATATATATATATATATATATATATATATATATATATATATATGAGCTATGTCTTATCTATGCTCCAGGGGCACTACTATCTCCTAAAGCACCTTTATATCCTAGTGCCTACCCCCTATAGTACATGATTTTCTATGAGATGCACCTATATATCTAATTATAGATGTGACCCACTGACCTGTTGTATATCATTTTGATTCTAATCAACAACTTGATGTGGTGAGATGTACATTTTGAGAGAGAGACATTTGTATACATTATGATATTATTTGACTCATGAGTTATATATATGATCTTTGTCTATTTCTCATGCTCATGGTTTGTGTTTTGATTTGATGTTAATGTTTATGATGTGATGTTTATATTGCTTATGGATTATGCTTATATTATGGATGCTATGCACTCATGTAGATTCACCTATCTAGGCATGATATGGATTTTATTTATGGGTATGATTTATGCCATACATGCTAAAATTTAACTAGTACATGCTTCATTATTGAGATTTAGACATGTGATGAAATTGTTGATTTTTTTATTGCTCATGGAAGCTATGATGTTATTATGCTTGTTATGGTTATGAATATAGTTATGTTTTTATTTATGGCACACGTGCATATACTTATTATTAATTTTTAAGATAAAACACATGAGGTAAGTTAATTAACAACACTATATGGGAGAACAAATAATACAATCAAGAGACAAACATCGTAATTAAAATACCAATTGGATATGAGAGGATAAGAAGATAGTAAGATGTTTCTTCTTTGATAAAGACAAACAAAACTAAACATGGATTGGATAAATGAACATAAGCCCTTTAAATGCTTCACATTAGCATTTTTTAGGTGGGTTAAAAGGTGTCCTAACCACAGAATGTTAAGTAAGCTTAAAATCCCTTGCTTATAGTGTGTAAAGGGGAGATGGATGAAAATGGAACCTTCTTGTGAGACTAGCATGCCTCTTGTGGATGTGTCCAAAGAATTAGTATAAAAAATTATATGTCATAAAAAACATAGACTAATTGATATGGGAAGTCTACCAATGAAAGTTAAATTTGGATTTCAATATTTAGTTTGCTTTATGAGATCTGATTGTGGATTTCAAAATTATATTGATTTTGCTATTGCTTGATAATGGTATTTTTTGTTGTTTTTTAGGGGTTGGGGAAGCTTATCAATGTGGGAAGATTCCAAAAAATTACTTGCTTTGATAAATACTTTACTTAGACATAATTTGAGTGAGTGGTCTAAGCTTATATGCTTTGTTCAATAATTTTGATAGTTATCCTTCAAGGGAGCAATCCACCTTATGTTGAGCAATTCCAACTATGTTTTCAATAGATGTCCTTCAAAGGAGAAATCTATGAATGTTAGGAATGACCCATGATGGCCATTGGTTTGGATTGTTTATTTGTTTGATTTTGATTGACATAGACTTGCTTAGGCTAGATTCATGGTTCACCTTTATGAAGGCAAAACCAAAAGCACAAGAAGGTTTTTTGAGTGGAAAGAGGTTTAGGTGACAATGATCATGGGAATCTATTTAGTAAAAAGGGGAGGAAAGTACCATGATAATCATGCCATGGGTAGAGCCATGGTACCCATTATTCAAGATAAGGCTATGATTGTGACAATTAATCACATGATTAAATTGTAATTAGTTTCCGCTAAAATACGAAGATGAAATGTGATTGAAATCAAGGGATGAGCTTAAATTAAAACAAAAGGTGAACTTTATCCTTCTTAATAAAAGAACAAACATAGATACAAAGCATTGAGGGGTTCATGTTCTAGTTTTCCCTCAAGAGAAGATAATCGATAAGCTCTTGATCCATACTTGTGCGTAATGATGTAAGCTCTAAGCTAATTGAAAGCAAATATGCCCCACTTACTTTTCTCCATATTGGTGATATGTTGGTTTTAATTTAGGATGAGGTATATGATGTTGAATTATCAAAATTTAAGGTGTTTTTTATAGGCACACTTGATGCACTCTTGATAGACATTAAGATGGGTAAGAACTACTAAGGGACACTCATCAAGTAGCTCAAGTTAGGCTAAGTGGTGATGATGATAATCATCCTCAGAAATGATATCTTGTAAATATATGTGAAGAGAAGGTATTTGGACTTTGAGAGGCAAGATGGCATCTACTCCAAACACAAGAGAGAAAGGGGTAGTACCTATATGGTTTATAATACTAGTATGATATGCCCATAAGGTGAAGGGGATGTGTGAATGCTAATCCTAGCTAGATGCATTCACCATTTTAGTTAGCATGTTGTTAATAGTTTTGTTAGAGGCTTTAGCTTGTCTATTCACTTAAGGCTGATAGAGTGAGGATAAACTTAACTTAATGACAAATAAATCACATATACCTTGTACTTTTTCTTAAAATATTTACCATTATTACTGATAATCTTATGAGGAACACCAAAATGGTAGATGATTTGATGGTTGATAAAATATACAATCTTCTCTACTTTAGTTAAGACTAGAGGAATAGCCTCTACCAGTTTGGTAAAATATTTAGTCACAATGATGATATAATGGTGATTCTATGAATAATGGGGTTTAATTTCACTAACAAGGTTTAGACCCCATTGTGAAAAGGGACAAAATTTGATGGAAACATGAAGACTATGGCTAGGTACATGATGCAAATTGGTATATTATTGGTATTTAACACACTTTTGCACATAATCACAACATCCTTAGTTAAGGGTAGGCCATTCATAGTCAAGGTGAAGGATAAATTTAGCTATAATGAGGCCATTGAAGTGTCCCAAATAGATATCATCATGCATTTCCTTGAGAGTGTGAGAAGCTTCATGAGTGCATAGGTAATGGAAGAGGAGACCATCAAATCTATGATTATAAAGAAATCCCCCCATAATGGTATAATATGAGGTAATTTGGATAAACACTCTTTGAGAATTCTTGGAAAGACCAAAAGGAATGATGGCAAGGTCAAGATAGTTGAAGGTCTATTGATACCAAAGGTTAGGATGGGTCTCTTCCACATTTAAAATGGTGGGAGAATCTAGTTTGACATAAGAAGGCTAGGTAATTCTATGGATAGCAATATAAAAATTCAAGTTAGAAGGTGTAGATGGGATCTAAGAGGTGAGGGAAGCCATGGTATCAAAAAACTTATTAGTAGATAATGGGGTTGACTGGATGTAGTAATGTTTAATTGATGCTAAGATTTCATCAACTATTTATTTGTAATATTGTAAAACATCATTCTTACATTTTTAATAGCCATTTACTTTATTGACTACAAGTTGGGAGTCACCAAAGATGTTGATTATTTTTACTCCTAAGGATAACATAATCTGAAGGCCTGTGACTAGGGCTTCACACTCAACCATATTATTGGTACATTAAAAATCAAGCTTGAAAGATAAAGGAAGAGGTTCACCATCAAAGGGAATAAGGATGATACCATCTCCCCCACCACGTTGACATTGTTATATATCTATGAACATGGTGACTTGATAGGTGAAGTCCACTTGAGAGAGGGTCATGATAGACTCATCAGGGAACTCAAGAAAAGGAAGTTTATTATCTACTAATGGTGCTTTGACCAATTGGTCAAAAATAACCTACCCCTTAATTAAATTTTGTTTAAGTAAATCAAGGTTAAACTTTGATAAAAACATGAGTCATTTGGCCATCATTAGTTTTGGTATGGCTTGGAGTGCATGTACTTGAGTGGGTTGGTATTGGTTATAACAAAGGTGTTATAGTTAAGAAGGCAATGGTGAATCTTGGTGGCCACGAAGACTAAAGATAAGGAGAGTTTCTTGGTATGGGTATACTAAGTTTGATACTCCACAAGTGTACAACTGATGTAGTAAATGGCTTGCTCTTTACGTTTTTCATCCTGATGAGCAAGCATTTCCCCTAAGGAGTAGTTAGTGGTGGAGATATGAAGGTAGAAAGGTTGGTCATCCTTGGGATGGGTGAGGATATGTGGGTACTTTTTTGTGAATCAAAGGCCTTTTTATAGTTGATATTCTACTTAAAATAAACATTCTTCTTTAGAAGGTGGTGGAAGGGTTGGCATCAATCTGAAAGCTAGGAGATAAAGCAATGAATGGATTGGAGATTGCACTACAAATTATGGAGTTAATTGATGTTGATTGGAGGAAACATGTCAAGGATTTCTTTGATCTTGGTAAGATCTACTTTAATTCCATAGAAGGAGATAATAAAAACAAAGATATTTCTTAATAAGACCCCAAAAGTGCACTTATTTGGGTTAAGGCAAACATGGTAATGGATAAGCCACTCAAAGATGATCTTGAGAATGGTTAAATGATCCTTTCAAAGTTTGGATTTTTTTAGAAGGTCATCCATATAGTCCTATACAATCTTATGGATAAGTTTATGGAAGATATAAGGCATGGCACATTAGTAGGTTGCACCAACATTATTTAATCTAAAAGATATGACTCTATAGCATAAGTTGCCCCATGGAATGGTAAAGGTAGTCTTGTGCTAATATTTATTGGCAATTAGGATTTAATTGTAACCTAAAAATCCATCCATGCGAGATAACATCTCATGTCCAAGTATAAGATCTACTAGTTGGTCAATGCTTGGTAGAGGAAATTCATCTTTATGGCAAGGGAATTTGAGGTCATAAAATTCCACACAAATGTGTAGTCCCCTTATGGATTTGGTGATAAGCATGAAATTCGAGACCCATTGGAGATAATCATGGGTTAAATGAAATTGATAGATAGAATATGTTAAATCTATTCTTTGATGAAAAGGGATATGTGAGGGTGCATGCATCAAAGTTTATGTTTGATGGGCTTGGTGTCACAGTTGGTGACTATGTTATGAGTTCTAATGGCAATGTCAATTTTTGGCATGTCACTATAATACCAAAAAAATGTTATTTTTTAGTCTTGGAAGAAGGAGGGGAAGTCCCAAAGTTCCTTAGCATTCAACAATTGGCCAATTTTGACAATGCAAGGGTTGTCTAGAGTGCCCAAGTTGATATCCATGGTGGATTCATTCAACATGGTCAAAGTCTTAGGATGAAGGGATTTGTGGATGGAAGAATCCATGGAACTAAGGTAGGTGAGAATAGAATCATCACCCTAGCACTAACCAGTGTTAATGGTAGGAAATTCATCTCCTATCATCTTAAGATGGGTCAAAGAGATGGTTATGGTTACCCCATCCCTTTGATAAGTTAGGGGTCTGAGGTTGATCATGTTGACAAAAAATTTAGGTGGGATGATGTCATCATCCTCACATGCAGGCAAAGGAGATGTTGGTGAGGAAGGGGTGTCTTCCTCAATAATGGTAGTGGTAGGTGGTTTGGCTTGCTTCTTGGTGGGTAGGATGAAACTAAGGCCATATTTCTCATGAGGATTTCTAGTATTAATATAAATCAAATCATGTGGGCCATGTTAGTATCATCTAAGACCAAATCCATTCCAAGCACACCTATGGAGGCATGTCTCAGTGAAACTCAGCTTATATAAATAGGAGAAGTTAGAGGTAAATGGTTGAGGTGAAGAGGAGGTAGTAAAAACATCAAGTGGTTTATTGAGTCCCCCATAGATGAAATGGGTTTTATAGTGTGAAGGTATAAAGGGAAAAATGGATTTGACATTGGGATCATACATGGGTTGGTGCTCAAGTTTCCATACTCTTAGGGAGTAGGGAAAGTGTCAAGGGTGAGGAGGTGATATTCCCCCAGTGAAAAATGTTTGAATGTGGATTCCAAGTGGTCTAAGGTGGGGATTTGATTGGAGGGGATGAATGATCTAGTTTATGCCTCATCATTAGAAGAAGGTATGACTTCCTCTGTCATGGTTGAGGGATTATCCTTTGTTGAGGAGGATGTACTAGATGGAGGTAAGAGTACATCATTGGGTTGGTAGGTCATGTTTCATGTTGATAAGGGACTTATGTTAGATTAGATGGTGATGACCTATCTTTCATGCTCAAATTTAATGTAATGATTAAGGGTAGATGGGACATAACCCATGGAGTGGATCTAAGGTCATCACAATAAAACATTATATTAGAATTCACCTTACACTACATAGAAGATTTTAGGGATTGTGTGAGGCCCTAAATAGATATGAATGATAATAGTTCTTAGGGTAGTGTCCATGGTATCATTTAAGGATCAAAGGATGGCTAAGTTTTTGAACATGAAATTATCTATTAGGTTGAGTTGGTTATAAGCATGGGAGGAGATGATGTTAATACTAACTCCCCCATCAATCATGACCCATTTGATGTGGGTTTGGTTAATGTAATTAGTAATAAAAAGAGGGTGATTTGGGTCATAAAGATGAATGGAAGGTATTTCTAAATCCTTGAAGGTGACAAGGTTGGAAATTAAAAAAGTGCTCAGAAATGCTGCCAAAGGTTGAGCATCTTTAGATTAGACCTCCACAAACTATAATGTCTTGATCATTACTTGGTGATGATGAGGTGAAGTGGTAATCAACTCATATAAGTTTATCATCACCAGGGTTTGGTGAATTTGTTTGAGCACCACTCTCCTAATCAATTTGGAGGGGTTAGATTAGGAGTACCAAAGATAGATATATTGGGTTTAGTTGAAGGTAAAGGTGTTTGAGTTTGGTTTGGTCAAGAGGTGGAAGATTAGTATGTCCATGGAATGGACACTTTATCCTTCTCCTTATCCTTCTATTGAGTGTGTGATCATGTGACCACGTGGATAGTATGGATAGAAGGAAGAGTCAATGTAGAGGATTGGTTTGATTCTTAGACACTCTAAGATGAGAGTGGAGGAGTAGGTTGGCATTGGGTAGTTGTTGTTATTGTTGTTGTTGTTGTTGTTGTTGTTGTTGTTGTTGTTGGTTGGATTGGTAGTGGGATTATGGGAGGTTCATTTTTTAATATATCATCCTCGTCATAGACCTAATGGATTATGGTTTAGAGATCTGTTTAGTTCTCTATGTCATGCCCTAGTATCCTATGATAAGATCACACATGATAGTCATTATACTAGGCAAGTTTTGAACCAAGAGGGTTAAATGGTCTGATAGGGGGTAAGGTCAAGAAAGAATCAAGAAATAACCATTATAAAATGGTAGAGTAGAGCTCATCTAAAGGTGGATAAGGTATAGGGGTTTTGGTCTTGGTTGGCAAGGTGAAAGCCATTTTGGGAGCAGGTTTGGTGATGGTAGGTTTGGGTAAGGTGGTGAATTTGGTTGGTGGTTTTGGTTTTGGTAAAGTAGAGGTTTATAAATTAGAGTTAAGAGGTTTCAAGGTAGGTATCTTGGTTATTACTAGTGTGGTGAAGATAGGTGTGTTAGAAAGCAACTATGAAGGTGTAACTAGAAGTGATGGTGGGGTTTTGGTTGAGACAGTTGATTTTCTAGTCAAAGTGGAGGGATGAGGCCCCAAAATAAAGGGAAAGGTTTAAGGAGATAAAATTTTGTCTCTTTAGACTTTTGTTGGATTTGATTCCTTGGTTGATTTGGATTAGTTTTTAGCTAGTGGGTTTAGTGAGGTAATCTCTACTTTCATAGCTAGGTGATTAATACTTTATGTAGGGAAGACACCAAGGCATTTGGTTAGTTTTGTTAGAGAAGGTGAGTTGGTTGTTTTGGGTTTAGGTGCCTTGGATGGTTGAGAAATTTTTGGGTTGGTGAGATATGGGTTTGGATAATAGGAGTGGTGGGTTGGTTTGCTAAAATTGTGGTTAGAAGTTCTTTTTTGGTGACGTAAGGTAGCCTTAATTACTACCAAAAGATGTCTTGATCTATGTTAGGTTTGATTCCCACTAGGTGTGCTAAAATATTTTAGTGAATTTTAGCTTATATTTTGGGAAGAGAAGAAGAAGAAACTAAATGCAGGTATGGTTGAAAACCCTATTTGATTGTGTGTAGATTGAATAAAATTATTATGAATAATTCTTCTTTGGCTTGGGAAGATGACCTACAAATAAGATTACACTAAAGCAAATGGTTGGTTAGATAGATAGCTGAGTGGACTACCTAGTCCTAGCTAGATCCCAGATGCAAGATGTTCCTCAAGAGTTGTCAATCCACACATTTTAAACAATTAATTTTATAAATAGAATAGAAATTACTTACATCAATAATCAAAAGGTACTAAAATTGAACATAAGAAATTCTTTCTAAATAAATAGACTAGAAATGACTAATATAGCAATAAGCAAGTCAAAACTAATGTTAAATGGCTTGGGTCTATTTCAAAAAATAAAATAGGGGTCTATGAACATGCAGGGACACAAAAAAATAGGTTTAGTTAGGGGTAAGAGGGTGAAAAACACTTGTTGTTATTTCCTTCCATAGTGACCATTGGTAGTTGGGGTGACCATCGATGGTTAAGGTGATCATCAGTGGTTAAGGTGACCATTGGTGGTTGGACAGACCATTGGAAGTTGGAAAAAACATTAGAAGTTGAGGCAACCATTGATGGTTACTGTGTGTAGGTCTAGATTAGTAAATAGCTGGTTAATGACATACCAAAGTTAGATTCCAAGAGATGGGTTGGTGTTGGGTTGATTGTGAAAGATAAATAAAGTAAATGAATATAAAAAAAAAGTACTTATTTTTCCATAGGTTAATCAAATGAATGGTTGAGTTTTTTGGTGGATTATAGCATAATTTTGATAGAGTAACGACACTTGATGCTTCGGAAAAATAGTAGCATCAAGTTGGCTCTTTGATATGATGGCTAGATTATTGCATTATTAATGATGATTGACCTATAAAAAAGAAAGATTTGGATGCACAAGCTCTTGATAATAGTTGAAGATGGATTTCACCTCCCTGCTTTTCTCTTTTATAGGTAAAAGTAAGAGGTTCAAGTGAAGGTTCAACTGGGGTGTCTAATTATATTTGGCTCAAGCACAAATTTGCATTTAGAATCATGGTGTGCAGATTTCTAGTGTCTATAGAATGACCTATAACTACAAGTCAATAGATAGTTTATGAATAACTAATTCTCAACTACTCCATCCAATGCCATTTCATAATGAAATTCATAAGGTTTTTTGCATGTATATATAGTATATAGGTTTGTATTCCTTACTTTCTTTGTTTTATCCCATATTGTATTATATTAGGTTTGTTATCTATTATTTGTAAATTTTATTTAATTTGATTTTTATATTTGTTTCCCACTGAATTCATTCAATTTGGATCATTTCATTCAAGCATTTGGTGTATTTTCATTGTGTTCTCTAAAACAAAATTGGCTAGGGATAATTACTTGCCTTATCATGGGAAATTAGTTCTATTGGAGGTGGTCTCTTGGAATTGATATTTTAGATCTTCCTTGTAGCCTATTAACTACAATTATATTTATAAAATAAAGCCTAATTACATCCAAAATTGCATCAAAACCAAGTCCAAGAAGAAGTAGAAAATAAAATAACAATATGTTGAAATTTAGGTGTTTTTAGTTTATTTTATACTATCCACTTTAAATGGTGAGTAAGTGCATGAGAATCATTCATATTTCATAATTTAAATAGTAAGTAGTCATTCTTAAATAACTCCATAAACTAGAATCAATTATTTTGTACATTTTTAGAATTCTAAAGGCCATTGAAACTTGTGAATTTAGTATAGTTTATTTCCTTGTCTAAACCATCAATTGCACTTAATTAAACATTTAAAGCAAATGGAAGCACTTATTTATTTTGAATTTATCTTAGTAATTTAATTTTTTTGAGTCTATCCTTATACCCATGGATTGGTTCCCAACCCTCAATATAAATTATTGTAAAATATTTATAAGAAGTAAAATTCTGAATGAAATAAAATAAAAATGCAAAATCCAAGTCTTCCCTGAAAGGGTGATTCAGCCAATCTCAATTGCAGGCTTTCTATCCTAGCTTGCATTGGATCAATGACTTTATTAGGACTAGAGGTATATTTCTTAGGGATATAGACACTTGGATATAATTATATAAATTACTATGTCATTCCCCCCAAGATGAACAACCAATATTTTCCCTCTCAAAATTTCTAGTTGTTTATACAAGTCTAAATTATGTCATGTGAAATTAAGAGCTATAAAATAATCAATCACTTTTGCACACACTAATGTTCTAAGACTAAATTTAAACTTAATATGTCACATGTTGAATTATACTTTATTGCCTTCATCATTCTAATTTTTTCTAACAAATTTTTTCTATTTTGTTTATTTTCCAAGTGTGAAGATTTATTGTTTAGGTTCTAGATATTGATAAAACATTCTCCCCATAGAATTCACCATTTATTGTGCCCAAACACACCCCATATTCAAATTTCAAATGTAGACCCTCTTGTCCTAGGTGGTCTTTGGTTTGAAAATTTATAGTTGTGAAGTATTACATTTTGAATACTTCTCGATATTAACCAAGTCTAATTTCAAGTCTTTTAAACATGATAAGTTCCATGTATGATCCACCCAATCTAATTATACCTATAAAATGTTGTATTTTTCTTTAAAGGTGACCAAGTACTTATAATTTCCCATTACAAAGAATTGGTCGATATTAAATTTTAGACTTGGCTATTTAGAAAATATTTAATCTTTAGAGATGATATGAATTCATTATTGTAGACTGACAAAATCTATTATGTGTCCAAACTTAGAAATTGGCTTTTATTTCATGCCTTGGTGGTTTTTCTTATTTTTTTGGCTAATATACTAATGAATTCATTTGACTTAGTCATTTCCCATATATTTTATTTCTTAGACCCCCTATTTAAATGAGATTATGTTACATGGCATCATCTTGTTCACTTGGGAGCCCAATCGATCAAAATAATTAAATTTTGATTTGAAATTTCCAAAAGCCTTGGGGTCCCAAGATCACAACATGTGGCATGATCCTAGGGACATGAGGACTTGGGAGGCAGTAAGTAGCCAAATATCCCTAGGCCTCTAGGTCACCAAGATGATGCCAAATGACATCACCCTAATGACCCAAGGACCCAATATCTAAGATGTAATCCAATGACCCTAGGCCTCTAGAGCACCAATATGATGTCCAGTGTAAGTATGTTGATTACTCAAAGACCTAAGAGTCATTATTAGTTGGAATGGCCCTAAGCCCTTGAAACATTAAGATGATGCCACATGGCATAATCTCAGTGATTTTAGGACCCAAGAGGGTATATATAACCCTAGGGGATATATACAACTCTAGGCATCTAGATTAGTGAGATTTTTCCACATGGAAACATCTCGATACCCCATAGTCCCAAGGTATTTTTTACATTTCTAGGCTTATGGGTTATTAGGATTATGCCATGTAGCATCATCCCATTACTCTACTAGCTCAGGGTTATTAAGGTGAGGAGAAAAGAGCCCAATAATAATAGGTATCTACCAATTAGACCCAAGGGAATCTAATAGTGGCTAAGGAGTATGTCTAAGAGACTGTAGATGAGTTCCAAGTTGAAGATATAACTTGAGGACAACAAGTGATTATGAACCTAAACCATATCAACCAATTAAGTCATCATAAAAGGCACATGCTTAAATTTTATATCCCATAAAAACATCATAATGTCATAAATTAAATAAAATAATAAAAATTTAAATTGATCTAGATTTTAGGGAGGTCTGATTGGTCAAGGGATATACATGGAGCAAGATGGTGACTTCTTGACCTGAATATTCTCCCAGGTGGGTCGAATAGAAGAATCACTAAAAATGATTTATATAAATGGAGAAGTGGGGGATATTTTTAGTTAAATAGGTGTCACAACCATGGATAAAATATAAAATATAATTTTAATTTCCTTTGTGAATGGAGGGAATGTCTTAACCAAATGCAATTATAATGACCTGGAATAACAATCATATCAAAGCATGGGAACCTTGTGTTGAGTGAGTCAAGAACCATTCTCATTATATATAATGAGACACATATTGTTATTTTTGAGGGGGGATGTTATGCACCAAAATTATCAAAAAAATGTGATAGGCTAAGTCCTCTCTTTTTCTTGTTTTATTTTAGCTTGTGATTGTCTACCTGGAGGACATAAATAAATTCTTTTAAAATAACATTGAATTAGTTACCATGATGGTTTGAATTTCATATTTATATTTAGTTATATCATTCATTTATTTATGAATATAATTAATTATAATGTTTTTAAATTATTGTAATGCCTTTTTACTAATGAATATTTAGTTATATTGTGCAATATCCAGTTTAATCAGTTTGGAATCTATGTCATGTTTAACTTTAAAATATGTAAATCCATTATTTGTAATATTTATATGCCTTTCATATAATTTTATTTAATATAATTTTATATTAATATATTTATTTAATCTTATAATCCTACCCATTGAGTTTATTTAGTTTTTGTTATAGAAAAACCTAGTACACAATGGTATAATTATGAGCAGGTATGATTTTATCTTTCAACATTAACAATTTCATTTTAGTCAAGGAACCATTAAATTTCATTCCCTACTTTATCTCTCTTATTTTATTTTATTTTGTGATGAATAATCTACCCTTTTTATTATAGTGTGATACCCATGTGAACAAAGAAGCAAAATGAATTAAAAAAACATCAGTAAAAATTCTCAGACAATACAGAGTGGACTAAACTTTCAATGGTTAATTTTCCATTTATCACCCAACTAAATGATTGTAAATTTATCATCCCTTGGATTTAACCAATATAATACTAAAAAATAGGATACATTTAATTCCATGTGTTTTATCTCCATTTGTCCCATTATATTAGTTCATGTAATAATTATTTTTGTTGTGGGTTAAAAATTGAGACAAACACATCATATTAACATAGTTATAACAATTTATACATTATCAAATATAATAACTAAAATGAAATATATTTTTCATATTATACCAACTTGTATAAAACTTTAAAATACTATTATTTACTTCATAACATCCACATATGTTAATATTTCTGAATTAATTATCTCTATATTAGTTCATATAACATAGATTTTGAATACTATATTACATTATAAATCTCAAGGATACATTGGCATATATTACTATATTTAGAGTGGGCCACACTTGAGGATTGATAGATAGATCTAATTCACAAATGTGAAACTTTATGGAATAGTGAAATCATGAACACATGAGAGGAATAAAATGGACAATGTGCAAAATCATTCATTTCAATAACATTAAGTTAATTATCCAAAAGTACATAGGAAGGTATATTATATAGGTGGAAGATAGACATGATCACAAATCCTCATGAATGTGTAATTATCTTCCCCAAAAAACTTTATTAAACACCTAAGTGACACCTAAGAAAGCTAACTAGACCATGTAAGTAAAACTACATGGTGAGAAAAATCTTACACCAATAACTATAACAACCAAACTATATAACTCAATATAATTATCTGCTACAACATTGTACCTAATAAATTGTGTAAAATAAATAATAAACTAATATAATGTCTTAAACATAAACCAACAACCCATCATGAGCAATATGAGGCCATTGGTGGCCCTTACCACCCCAACCATTGGTACAAGTAAATAATTATCCCATAATTATATTTAGATAACAAGTTAAAGGTATATGCATATAGATGGTCGAGAAGAGAGAGACATATGCCAAAAATCCATCAAATGGACACAAATTCAAATAAAACAAAGATAACATACAAATATAAACATCAACATAAAATGAGATTATGATTTATTCCTTAAGGAGGAAACATAAGATTTTAGTGCTTGATATCTCAATAAATCACAATTAGATATGTATATCTATATATTAGTTATTGATTAATATACTTAAGATACATAAGAGATGTAATTTAGTGACCTAATGTTATGCATGAGTAATAATTGGCATAGTGATCAAGTTTATAGTTGAGGTAGGGTTATATTACCCCAAAAAATACTCTAAAACAATTAAAAATTAAATTAAATGAATTAACATAACCCTTTTCAATACAAATAACTAATTTCAATCATATATGATTTATAAATGGGAAATACAAAACCTATTTTAAGTTTCACAATTAAGATAATAGCTATAAGTTGTTCAAGACTAAGTTCCAAAATATCCTTTCTCTCTTTTTCCTTCTCTTACTATTTTGATATTGTGTATATTCTCTCTCCAAAATGCTATAAGAACCTCATATCAACCTCTAGTAACTCCACAAGATAAGAATTAGGGTATTTTTAAAAGATATTGATGGATTTTCCAATATCCCAACTCATTACCACTCCATCCATCTCCTTCAATGGTGTCACAAGGCTATGCCCTATCTCCATTCCATTATAACATTTTTCAATTTTATTACCTCTACTTCCTTTTTTCATATAACTCAATGTTTGATCATGGTTTACATGATTAGCTTTTTGTTAACAAAAATGTTATAATTGTAATCAACCTTATCATCAATAAACATTTTTTAACATAATCATTCATGTATCTATGTTAAATATGGTGATGGATGGTACCCTATCCCATTTTATGATTTACACTAAATGTTATAAACTTTACAAGGTGGAGTGGATAACTCATTTAAATATGTGTTTTCAAAAAATAATTCTAGCACTTAAGTTCTTAAATTCCATTTTTAGCTTTATAATATTCTCAACATTGCATGACATCAAGATCAAACAACCAAGTAAAATAAATGTATTTCAAACTAGGTTGATTGAAATAAACCCTTATAAAAACAATTATTATAGACAAGCAAATATTATTTTATTACTTTTGACTCCTAATCCCATTGGAACCAAGTTCAACATTCATCACCACTTTTATGACATTGAACATGGTAATAAAATATCTAATGTCACAACATAGGTGACAATGTATCACTCATCTGGTGAAACCATATCAAGTACATGTAAAGTACCCTAGTATGTGGAAACAACAAATAAAGACACACAACATTAGTTAACACATTACACACAAACAAGAAAGTTAGATGGAAAAATTATCTCTCTATAATTATATTATAGTTATATTCTTATACATATATGTTGTTTTCCAATATACATACCATTAATTTATAAATTCAAGACTATCTCATCACATACCACCTATAACCAGTCAAATAACATTAATATTAATTATATAATAATATACATATACATGTAAAAAATACCATGGCAACTATAAACGAACAACTATATTGTCTAAAGAAATAAACTAATGATATTAAAATTTATAGAACATATAAAGTATATCATAATGTTTAAACAATAAAAATATAGAATCATATACAAGTTTATCATAGTAGTGTATATATCCATGTTATCAAAAGATCAAAATTTTGGAATATGAAATCCATACACCCTTAAATTATGCTCATTATTAGTGATTACGTAAACATCATTTCTAGAAAATATTTTCATGTACCTAAGTGGCACTCTTCTTACTAAGTTTATTCCATTAAACTAACTCCTATTAAATTTCATAGTTTTATAAGTTAACATTGTGATGGGCCAGGATATTCACTGGGTCTAGTTTAATGGTCTCCTCTTTTAAAACCTAAATATTATTCCAATCTAGAACATGATAAGGATTAGACACATGTTTCCGTAATAATTCAACATGAAAAACATTGTCTATCCTAGATAGTGAAGGAATAGGAGATAATTAGTAAGTAATAAGACTTATCTTTTCCATAATTTTAAATGGACCCATATAGCATGGAGCTAGTTTGAAATATTTACAAAATTTTATTAAATTTTTTGAGGTCTAATGCTTAGAAAACACTTGTCCCAAAGATTAAAATATCTAGGTGTTATTTTATTGTATACATAACTTTTGTATAACTTCAATCCCAACAATATATCTATTCTCTAAACTTTCTAATCCAATGTGACTTCATCATTTTCTCCAATACAAGGCTTCAAAAGGGGCCATTTTAATAATTGAGAATATGTATTCTTATAGGAAAATTATAGGTATTCCTCTGAATTACTTTATTGATCCATGGAATATATTCTTCTCATTTATTTAATAATCATATTCTATATTTCATTATGACTATTTGATTCTGGGTCGTATGTTGAATTAAAGTTTAAGCATGTTCTAAATGTAGAAATTAGAGTATGTCAAAATGTTAAAGTAAGAAACTTATATATATCAGTGATAATAATTTTCATGAACTCTATTAAGGTGGAAAAACTCCTTCACAAACCTTTTATAAAAAATATTTTCATCATTAGTTATATTTGTAGTAATATAATGATCAACTTTGGTGAATTAATCAATCATCGCTAAGATAGTATTGTGCCTACCTTGAGACTTAGGTAGTCCCTATATGAAATATAATAAAATTACAAACCAATTTTATTTTGTTACATCATGGGGATAAATCAAACCACCTAGATGAAATTTCTTAGCTTTAACTCATTGGTATTCTAAACATTTTTCAATAAAAACAACTAAATCATTTTCAAAACTAGGCTTTAAATAATAACTTTCCATCTTATGTGTCATTTTAGTAACACTTGGATGAGAAAAATAGGGAGTAATATGCACTTATTTTAATAATTTATTAGTTATAAAAATTTAATCAAGAATATAAATATTACCCTTATGCCTTAGAGGACTATCTAAGTCCATGGAAAAATATGAAAATTTCCTAGAAATTCTTTCTTTGGACAATTTTACACATATTTCTCGGAAAATTTCATCAATAAGCTATTGCTCCAACACATTTTATAAAATTATATTTTATAATGAAATGTTTATATAGGTAATTTCATTAGCAACATTATTTTACTTACCTTTCACATAATATATATCCATATCAAAATTACTAAGAAACACTAGCTATCTTTACTTCCTAGAATTTAAAACATCTTGTGAATAAAGATGTCTAAAACCACAATGGTATAATTTCACATTGAAATTATTAACAATTAATAAATACCTCCATTATTTAAATGTGTGTGGAATAACGACCAACTCCAAGTCATGAGTAATATAATTTTTCTCATTTCCCTTGAGTTTTTATGATTCATATGTATCCACCTTATCATATTGGATTAATATGCCACCAAACCCATTAATTGAAGCATTGACCTAGATTTTAAAAATTTCATCTAGATTAGGTATGGTAAGGATTGGTGCACATGTGAACAAATATTTAATATTTAATAAATCATCTACACATTGAGGGGACCAAATTATTTTTTTTCCTTTCTAATTAAAAGATGTAATGGGGTTAGTTCTAAAACAAATTACACAAATGTGTGATAATAACTAGAAAATATCATAACGTTACACACCTCATGCACATTATTAGGAGTGATACACTCATTTATATCCTTGATATTATAAATATAAACATCAAGGCCTTATTAAAACATATTATCCTAAGTAGAAAATCTAAGACTAATAGAATTAAAAAAAATTACCAAAAATATTGTGTTGTCCTAATTTTTGAAAGACAAAACGTAAATCTTTTTCATGCTCAAATTCATTCTTAAATAAATAAGGATCTAATCCAATAAAATGAGCATAAATTCATAAAAACAATCTCTAAATACATTATTCATTAAACACATAATGTTGCATGTGCATTTATTAAGCCAAAGGGTGTGATAGTGAACTCGTAGTGACCATAATGAGTTATAAAATTAGTTGTGTCCACATCTTTGTATTTAGTTCTAAGTTTATGGTTATTTATGACAAGTTAATATGAGATAAAATAGTATTTCCTTCATTCGATCAAAAATATCATATATTATAGGAAAAGGGTATTTATTCTTGATTGTTAGCTTATTCAACATTCTATAATCAATATAAAGTCTTGGTGTTCCATCCTTTTCTTCACAAAGACAACTAGGTTTAATTAAATTATTATTCATGAGCTCTTATAATTAAATCTTGAGCTCTTATAGATCCACTACATTCATTCTTTAAGGATATTTAGATGAAAGATAAAATATAGGTATTATTTAAATAACAATTTCATAATCCCTCTTATGTGATAGACCAAGAATTTCTTTGGGAAACAAACCATTGAATTCTCTTATGACTAAAATATCTTATAGATAGTTCTTTCTCTTTAAAAATTTATTACATTTCAAAAACATAGAGTTATAAATATTTTTGAACTATTTTATTTAGTTGCATGTCTAAAAAAATTGTAGGCTATGGGTTTCAAGATCCCTTGAATTTATTCCAAATTACCATTTCCATCTATACATTAAACATTTTTATTAAATAAAAACAATGTATCTTGATGTTTTTGTATCTAATCCATTTTAATAATAAGGTGATAAGACCCTAAAGGTTACAAAATAGGTTTACCTTAGTCTTTAAGACACCTAAATCAAGCTCAAATTTTTCCATAAAGGTTACAAAATAGGTTTACCTTAGTCTTCAAGACACCTAAATCAAGCTCAAATTTGAATAATAAGGTGATAAGACCCTAAAGGTTACAAAATAGGTTTACCTTAGTATTTAAGACACCTAAATCAAGCTCAAATTTCTCCATAAACTCTAAGACATACTATTTCACCTATGTTAATCTCTACCTCATATCCTTCTTTGATTCTAACAGGTTTAAACTTGCACTTGTTTGCAATAGGAGAATTAACACTCTGTTACTCCCAAAAACTATAACTTTGGTCTTAGTTACGGTGGATTTTAAATCCCTAATCCAATTATCCACTACCATATAGACTTCTTGGTTGATAGGTTTATTACCCTTCAACTATGGAAATCTTTTCTATAGCATTTATCATCATTTCCTAGTAGTGGGCACTCCCTTGTGAAGGCAATTTCACTAAGTTATCTCCATTTTATGGTCCACACTGATTAATCAAGTTATGATTTCTATTTACTTGATGATATTCTTTTAAAAACTTAGGTTTTTAACATTTATTTTGGTTCTATAATCTTTTATGAATATTTTTATTTTTCAAAAATTTCTTATTTGGGTCTTTCCTTTTAATTTTTTTCCAAGAAGTGATAAACATTCAAATTTATATTTATGTGTATTACATATTTACCCTTGTGTAGACTTGATGAGAGACTTTTATTTTTATTCCACCTTATGGAAAGATTCAATGGTAGTAGATAGGAAATAAATGTTTGTCATGTTCACTACATGCATTAACAGCTCACATAACTCTATTTTTAACTTATCAACCTTAGTTACTTTGTCATGCATGTAGTTCAAATAATGTAACAAACTAATAAACTTATTCTCATATTTAGTAACAGTCATGATTTTTCATTTCATTAGGTAGAATTCAATAATTTTTTATTCTCTATAGTTGGCATTTATACATTTTATAAAATTTCTCTCAAGTGTTTACCAAGTGTGTGTTAAAATTTCATACCCTTTGAGATCTCAAAGGTGGTTTCACTATAATGAAATATCACCACTTAGCTTATAATCTCCTACACTTGCCTTAATGTTTGAGCTCGTATTGTGTGGATTGAAGTATTTTTACATATTTACTAGCCATGCATATATTGTAATACAAAATTCTACTCCACAAAGGTAGGTGGAAGAATATTTTTTTTATGCCCTTTAGAATTTATAACCTACAATTTGAGGCTCTAAAAGTTTACCTTCCTCCTCCTCTCATTTTTAAAACTGATTATTTTTTTGGTTGTGACTTTATAAGTAATCCACCCTAATTTATATGGATTATAACCTCTCTTAGATATCAATGAGTAATCTCAAAGTTATAATCAATACCTAATCATTCCTTTCCACTAGATTACCACTAACATTTTCAACAAGACCGTTGTTAGCATTATAAATTCCATTATTATGTGGAGGTTGATTTCTTATCCTATTTTTTGATAAATCTTCTACCTCCTCTATTATTTTGTATAGGGTTATTGGTGCCTGCACCTCTTCCTATTTCTATTCTCACCATCCTAAGATATACATATTGTAATTTTATGTAATAATTTTACCTAAAAATCCTTAAGGTAGAAACTGTGCTCTGATACAAATGTCATAACTTTAAAAATTCCAAATTTTTAATAAATAATTCTTTTTTATCGATATTCACTTTTGACCAAAGATACAAATCAATTTTGGGGCATAAACTAGGGGCCCAATCCCCAAGAACTATTAAACCAATATTAATGGCTACCACTTGATCACTTGAAACCACTAAGTAAACTCAAATGACCACATCCAACCTATAGACACCTTGTGAGATTTGAACTTGGGTGGGGTTGGGCACAACCAACCCACTTTACTAACTTTTTTACATCTCATTAGCTAAATGAATAAGATTAATTAGCATATCATTTTTCATATTTTTCAACCCAAACTGAGTTTACTATCATTTTCAACATGCCATTAATTCAAAACTTGCATTCGTAGGTATGGAAATGAATTTACTTATTGAGGTGTAGGAATATTTGATGTGTGAAAGTGAGCTAAGTCTAAAACACTATTATTAGCAATGTGTTACCTTAATGTTCTTTTTTATCTTGACTATCACTATAAGTAAATTTTACATAAGGCTTAGATATTAACAAATAATTTTATATGTTGATTGGGGTGAGTTAAGGTTAAGTGATCCTAAATTTACCTCAATCAAGATGTAATATCATTGTAATTCCTTAAATTAGTCCTTAAAATATATTAAAATCAAGTTAACCCATTTAAATCCAATAGATAATAGATATTACATACATATGTACCTCTATTCAACTTTTGGTACTAAACACACCATCAATTTTATCATACTAGGGTATATGATCCACATGATGTTACTATATATAAGTACTATTTTGGATAAAATAATCAAATTAATTATTATTATTATAATATCACAACTACATTTCAAGCATATAATTTTTATTACTTATTTTAACTCATTAAGCGAGTTACTTCTAATTATCTAATTTGCCAAGAATAGTTAGCTTTATTAATGTATAAAATTCCTAAACTTTATATATGCATAACCCTTATAAAAATTTGTGGATTTTAACCTCAAAAATCAAATCAATTTCATTCTCAATACAATTGATATGATAATGAGTCATCCATTTTTTTATTGTAAATTAATTTCTCTATATTCTCAAGTTATTGGAATAAGAAATAAACAATTTCTTTCATCAATTATAAAAAATAATTCAATGCATTAAATTTCAATTTTTAGGTTCAAACTACTCTTGTGTCTAAATTACATTAAACCCAAATATTTGAGTTCAAACAATACTTTAATCATTATTCAACATAATATATGTATCCTTACTAATAAATAAAATCCATCAAGGATATCCATACAATTTAACCCTTCCAAATTTAACCTGTTCTCATTTAACCTAAAT